>CAWUDS030003481.1:0-20000 GCA_963859935.3 Lathyrus sativus
ATCTATCTATCTATCTATCTATCTATCTATCTATCTATCTATCTATCTGTCTGTCTGTCTATCTGTCTGTCTATCTATCTATCTATCTATCTATCTATCTATCTATCTATCTATCTATCTATCTATCTATCTATCTATCTATCTATCTATCTATCTGTCTGTCTATCTATCTGTTTGTCTATCTATCTATCTATCTATCTATCTATCTATCTATCTATCTATCTATCTATCTATCTATCTATCTATCTATCTATCTATCTATCTATCTATCTATCTATCTATCTATCTATCTATCTATCTATCTATCTATCTATCTATCTATCTATCTATCTATCTATCTATCTATCTATCTATCTATCTATCTATCTATCTATCTATCTATCTATCTATCTATCTATCTATCTATCTCTCTATCTATCTGTCTGTCTATCTGTCTGTCTATCTATCTATCTATCTATCTATCTATCTATCTATCTATCTATCTATCTATCTATCTATCTATCTATCTATCTATCTATCTATCTATCTATCTATCTATCTATCTATCTATCTATCTATCTATCTATCTATCTATCTATCTATCTATCTATCTACCTGTCTGTCTATCTATCTGTTTGTCTATCTATCTATCTATCTATCTATCTATCTATCTATCTATCTATCTATCTATCTATCTATCTATCTATCTATCTATCTATCTATCTATCTATCTATCTATCTATCTATCTATCTATCTATCTTTCTATCTATCTATCTATCTATCTATCTATCTATCTATCTATCTATCTATCTATCTATCAATCTATCTATCTATCTATCTATCTATCTGTGTGTCTGTCTATCTATCTATCTATCTATCTATCTATCTATCTATCTATCTATCTATCTATCTATCTATCTATCTATCTATCTATCTATCTATCTATCTATCTATCTATCTATCTATCTATCTATCTATCTATCTATCTATCTATCTATCTATCTATCTATCTATCTATCTATCTATCTATCTATCTATCTATCTATCTATCTATCTATCTATCTGTCGCTTGCGCGAAAATGAGGTGCCGGCATGACAGAAGAGTCGCCACCTTTCGTTATTTATCCCTCAGAGCGGGAAAGGAAACGATCGGAAAAACCTGACGAATAAGGGTAAGACAAGGTCATCGCAACCATTGTCTGGGTTCGGGAGTCGGTTACGCAAGGGGAAGGTATTAGCACCCCTCACGTCCGTCGTACTCGATGGGATCCTCGCTTGTTTGTTTACTTGGACGGGTTGGTTATAATCTATCTACCTATCAAGGCTGGCTGAAAAAAGAAAAGAAAAAATGACTCGGCAAAGCGTCGCACTTTATGCCTACGTATTCTCATCAGAGAATGAGAAATCAGAGTCAACGTAGTTCGGCTAACCACGGGTGAAGATGGGGAAGGTTGCTCGCTAGGATGTCGCATCCTATGCCTACGTACTTCCACACTGTATGGAAGATCAGAGCAAACGTAGTTCGGAAAACTACGGAAAAAAATGGCTCAACTAGGAGGGAGACTATCAAGTTCTAATGTTATCATGCCATGGATTCATCCTATGGTTGAGGTTTGAACAGGGAACTCCTAGATGTTGTCATGCATAGGTTTCAACCTAAAAGTCTATCATCAAATCCTCATCAGAAGAAATGAGAGTCCTAAGGGATCATGTCAATGATACACCAAAACAGACAAAAGCATCAGCTTTAACAGTAAAATGCATGCAATGCAAGTGAGGGAGGAAATGTGTGTGGGGCTTCAGCCTCCACAAGCTCGTCTCGACCTCAAGCCAGTCATGAAACAACAGTAATCATACTGAAAATAAACAACATGCTATCAAGCAATGAACAGATAAAAGAAATGAAGTGCCATCAGGCAAACAAAACACATGCTTGAGAAAGAAAGAATCTACTCTCTAATCCTAACCTTAACACAGAATCCTGATCAAATCTAAGCCAAGCCCTAAAGCAAAACCTAACCAAAAGAAATCAATCCCAGTCTTCAAACTTCAGAACAAGCTTAACAAAGAAAGGGAGCTAAGTAAGCAGACTCATAGTGTCTTCCTCAGGAAAGCACTAGGAGGTGTATACTCAGGAGTCATACCCTATGTGGCTCAACCACTGTGATCAGTTTATATTCCTCCTCAGGAGAAATTAAACTCACAAGCAGGCTCCAACATCACTGGATATTTGAGAAATCTTAAACAAACTAATGGAACTAAGTGCATAGACTCATAGGACCTTCCTCAGGAAAGTACTAGGAGGCTTCCACTTAGGAGTTGTATCCCATGTGGCTCAACAACATGTGATCAGTTTACATTCCTCCTCAGGAGAAATTAAACTCACAAGTTGGCTCCAACATCATTGGATACTTGAGAAATCCTAGATAAACTAATGGAACTAAGTGAATAGACCCATAGGACCTTCCTCAGGAAAGTACTAGGAGGCTTCCACTTAGGAATTGTATCCCATGTGGCTCAACAACATGTGATCAGTTTACATTCCTCCTCAGGAGAAATTAAACTCACAAGTTGGCTCCAACATCATTGGATACTTAAGAAAGAGGTGAGAAGAAAGAATGAAAGTCATTCATAGTGCCTTCCTCAGGAAAGTACCATGAACTTCCTTCAAACTTCAGGATCTCAAACCTCACAGACAGGGAATAAGCCAAGCTCTGGGTCTCTGAGTCTTGATCTTCAATCTTCTCTTCATCATGCTCTCCAACAAGGTCTTCAAGGCAACACAAGCCCCTCAACAAATTCCCCACAAAGAACCCCAAAGATGAACAGATAACCACAGGGGAGACAAAATCAATAGGCAACTTCAGAAAATACCTAAAAATACTAAACCAAGGGGGAAAAATCTAACAATTATTCACAAGGATCTACAAAGTCTATTCATAACATCTACATAGGCCTCTACCTAAAAATCAAGACAAAACTTATTCAAAGAAAGATGATTCTTCACCTAAGCACAACCTAAACCCTAATTAGGATACCCTACATCTACCCTAATTAAACTAACCAAAATTTAATTCTAAAATTCTAGAAAAAATCCTATGGGGAACTATGATTCATCATCTAATTGCACAAAAAAGAATGGATAAAAAAACCTAAAGGAAGGTCCTAAAACAATTCCTACAAAATCATGATATAAAACTAAACAATATAAAAGCTATTTAAAAGGAAAATCTATTAAAAATACTAAACTAAAAAATAAAATCCCACTTTTATTTTTAATATTTTCTACACATTATCATCTAATCATAGAAAAAAGAAGAATTAAAAAATCATTTTTTATCATTTGTTTATGAATTAATCAAAACAGAAAAAATAAAAGAAGAAAATAAAAGAATTTAAATCAATTAAAGGGAGGGGGTTGGAATAGCAATACACGCTAGTTGAAATCATATGGGCCAGAAATAGGGGGGGGTGTGGATAGCGAGATAAGCCCATGGACCGGTTTAATGAAACGACCGCGTTTCAATTCATTTGAAATTTCCCTCCATCTCTCAGATTCAATCACAGCCACTGGATCTGATTAATGAGTCAAGGGATGGAACTTAATCCAACGGACGATTGCCATCGTCCCCAACTGCTTGCTAGGGTTTTCAGAACCCTCTCCTCCATGCATCAAGATTCAACCGGTTCGTTCTCTTCACTCACTCAACGAAATCAAAAGATTCCAAGGGCAAACATGATCTACTAATTGCCTAGAACACAACCATGCGTGTGGTTTTCCATAATTCTTCCTAGATCCTCCTAACAGAGAGGTTCAAGATCATGGTTCAAAAATATTTCTCTGAGATCAATCCTAATAAAACTCGAAACTAAAGCTGCAATCTTGCTCCCTATGCCACCCTAATCACTATAATCCATGTCATGTTGATTAAAGCCTAGCACACAGTTCATTCTTGCACATCAAAGATTTATGCACCTGTTACAAACCATCATGGATCGTGCCCTAACTTTCAGTATTTGATCATCTACCCTAATACACTCATTCCATGCCTACAAAACTAATTGAAACTAGCTAACTTAAGAGATACAAGGAGAAGAAAGAACCTGTCAAAGGGATGATGGTGAGGGCTCGTGGGGATGCTTGCAGGCCTTGGAATTGGTTCAAGATGCTCCTTGGATGATCCACAACCTTCTGTTTGCAAGAGTTGTTGATGGAAGATGCTTGTGATGGAAGAAACTCAAGTTGCTTGATTGTGAAGGTAGTTCTTTAATGGCAATGTATCTCTCTCTTTCTCCTCTGACTTGACTCTCTATCACCAACCCTGAACACTATGAAGATCATCCTTCTTATAATGATGGATGGAAGAAGCTGGATCCTTCTAGAATCATCTAGAAAAGTGTGGAAAGTTCTTGAAAATCTCATGTGGGGACAAGTTGGATTTCTCATCATCCATGCCTTATGCCTTGCCATTTGGTCTTAAAGTATCTTTACATGAGATATTGAGAAGGGATGAGTGAAAAACAAGCTCATCTTTGGCTTGTGTAGGGTTTTTCAACATTGCCTTCTTTTTCAAGTAACAACTTTTCAAAGCATCACCCATTTTAAAGCTTCAAATCAAAATTCTAGCTAAACCAATGTTCTCAAAATGATGTTTCCAATCAAAATGATATATTGGATGACCTATTTTGTATTTGTGGATCTTCCAAATCAGTTTTCAATTTCAACTTTTCAAACTTATATGCCATTTTTAGTTCATTTTTGACCAATCATGTAATCTCATGCTATGAGCTTTTCCAACAATTTGTGACCTTCTTTCTAGACTTAAAATCACATTTTGAGCAACTTTCATGTTTCGAGTTTTTCCATTTGAGGCTTGGAAATAGGAGTTTTAGGCATTGGCTAAAATGACCTATAACTGACAAATGACCAAAATACCCTTGTCTTGTTCAAACCATAAGTGGAGTTCCACAAATCCAATCAAGGACTTCTACCACTCAAATTAAAGCTAAGAAGATGCTCTTCAACATTCATGTTGACCAAGAAATCATAGGAATCATCCTACTAGGGCAAAAGTTGTCTGCAAGTTGGGTGACTTTCAAGGACCCAGATTCACACACCTCTGCTGACCTGTAATTTGTCAAAACCATAACTTGAGCTCTGTAACTCCTATCAAGGACTTCCACCACTCAAATTAAAGCTAAGAACAAGATCTACAACATTCATGTTGGGGGTAAGATGAGATGGCAATCACATCTTGAGCTAAACTGCCTTGAAGATAGGGGTCAAACTAGGGGATTTTACACTGTCAAGCCTTGGAAACCCTGACTTGAAACTTCTCAAACTCCTCAATCATGATGAGTTGGTCTAGGAATCATCTTTATAACATCTCTATGCATCATTGCATGATCTCATGGCCCTTGGATTAGGTCTCAACCCTCTCCAAATCTTCAGTTATCCTAGGGTTGACCCAGTCAAAACCCTAATTCTACCATTCATGGTTGAATCTTCTGAACTCTTGCATAATGTCCTCTCTGGGCTTCATGAAGGCTATCAAGACATCTCATAGGCTTTCCCAAAACATCAAATTCATTCTCAAAGTCTCAGAACCATCTGAGGAGCACCCACAACTCTCAAGCTATGAAGCACACAACCCTGGTTTCAACCCATTCCTCTGAGGATCTCTTGAACTTTCTGATGAAGGTATCCACTTTCAAACACTCAATGAATAAATAATTGTTGGTCAAATTTTGGGGTGCAACAGCTGCCCCTATTCAAACGGCTTGAACCTGACTGGGTGAGAAGCGAACGACTCTCAACCAATCAAGGTACGAGACGGTTGAATATCGGTAAACCCGAAAATTTGCCAACTGCACGAGCACACAGTACTCTGCGGGGAACAAATCTTTGAATACTGCAACACTAGCTTCTCAACAACTAGCTGGAGAAATATCGACCTGACATCACCGTCAGACAATCAAAATACCCAACATCACCGCTGGAGAACTAAATCTGACATCACCGTCGGACAATCGA
The DNA here is from genome assembly GCA_963859935.3 of Lathyrus sativus. Classification (NCBI taxonomy): domain Eukaryota; kingdom Viridiplantae; phylum Streptophyta; class Magnoliopsida; order Fabales; family Fabaceae; genus Lathyrus; species Lathyrus sativus. The sequence goes on from CAWUDS030003481.1 coordinate 6,015, forward strand.
AGTACCCTGCATCACCGCTGGAGAACTAAATCTGACATCACCGTCGGACAATCGAAGTACCCTGCATCACCGCTGGAGACCTATCTTCCACGTCAGTCAGAAGAAATATCATTCGCTTGATCGCAATCAATCATCACCTCAGGATAACTGACTTGGTCTTCAGACTCACGCGAATCACTCTGTTGTATCTACAACTTTGGAACCTTGCCTTCAGCCACCCGTTGATTCTTCAACACGGAAATCTGGACTCACAGGAACCTTCTGATATCGCCTTCAGGCGCTCACGAAATCCATCTTCAGATTAGACATCATTGTTGGAGCAGGCACATCACGCTGCTGAGGACTTCAAGAATCATCTTGAACAAACAGATCCGTCGGGCATCTTCAAGAATCGTCCTGAACTAATAACCTTTCCGGAGCAAACATTCTGTTGGGTATTCCAGAAATCTTCCTGGGCAACTCTTGCTGGAGGCGCTATTGGGGAGCTCAAGTATCATACTAGGCGAACCACTCGGGAAGCTGTACTGGGGTCTTAAGAATCGTCTTAAGCAAATGGCCCTGCTGAGGAGTTCGAGAATCATCTTGAACTGAAGACTTTGCTGGGGATCTCAAAAATCATCTTGAGCGAGCGACTGCGGGGATCACACCGGGGTCTTTAAGAATCATCTCAAAAGCGACCTTGCTGGGGAGAACATCAAGAATCGTCCTGAGCAACTGGTCTTTTGGGGATACACCTGTTCAACAAGGATGATGATGACCTAGATCATGCTTATGATGCGTATGCTTCTGCGCTACGCCCCACACGGTGGGAGTGATATGCATTTATGCTAAATGCCATGCAATCATGCACAATGCTATGCAATCATGCATAATGATGCGATCCCGTCAGCAAAATAAATGCCGAAGGGGGAAATCCTCCTGTCAAGGAGAAAGAACCACTCAGGTAGAGGAATCATCCTGCTGAGGAGAACGTGAACACGCCAATATCAATCAGGCTCTGTCTGGGGAATTGATCTTCCGCGAACTGCTGCAGGGGAACAACTTCAGCTGACTGCTGCAGGGGACGAAGTTCTACGAGAACTTGGATCTGCTGATATCAATCGCGAGAATGAACTGTGCGGCCGTCTCGGCTACTCTTATGGGGATGACCACTCTGTGAGGAACCAACTTCAGCTGCTCAACACTCCACTGGGGAAAAACCAATCATGATCTGATCAACTTCCAAGGATTCGGATCTCTTGGACATCTGCAAACTCGGCTGAGGAAGGAGAAATCATTCTGCTTCGATGGAGAGAGTGCGACTCTGGGGAAACACAACACTAGCTACCCCACGCTCTGCTGGGGAAAATCAATCATGATCCGGTCAACGTTCAAGGATTCTGCCTTTCTGCAGACTCAGCCGGGGACGGAAATCATTCTACTTTATTGGAGAGTGCGACTCTGATGGGGAATTCGATTCCACTGGGGAAGAAAGGATCATCTGCCTTAGGGAGAGTACAACTCTGCCAGGGAATACAACATCAGCTGTTCCAACACTCTACTGGGGAAGAGGGAATCATCGAATCTTCAGGAGAGAGCCTGACTCTGGTGAGGAATCTCAATTCCACTGGAGACTTCAGTCTGGCACCATCACCTACTGCATCCTTCGGATAACGAACAGCCTTCTGCGAAACCTGCACTTGTGACCCGGTGCGGGGGAGACACCTGCTTCGACGACTTTACTGGGGAAAACACGAGCTTCGGCACCCGAACGCTTCTCTGGAATCTGCACTTGTGACCCGGTGCTGGGGAAAGACGACATCATTCTTCGGTGCTTGGCGTAGCTGATGAGGCGACGTTCCTTCAGGATGCGTCTGCTTGGGGAAGAGAATCACCTCTACCTGGGGAAGACATATCAATGCTCACTATTCTGATTCTGATTCTGCGGAAGAGGAACTACTGAACTCTGCTGGAGAAGGAGGACTCTTCCTGCTTCGGGGATACGCATGGCACATCTTCTGGCGAGGTGCTACACCTGCAACAACACAAACAAACAGACAAGATACCCTCCTCAAAGGGGCCTATCAGGGTTATTATCTCGTGACAATATTCAGTTAATTAGTTGTTTCAACAATCAATGGGCCTAGGCCCGCAAGTTTATGTATACGCATTTTATCAAAAACACATCGGCGTTATCATTCGCAAACAAAACAGATAAATGCTAAACAGACAAGTAAAATTGCTGAATAATGTGCATTTTATTGATGATGAACCCCTGAATGGGCAAAAATGTTTTACAACAGAGGCAAGCTCCTGGAATGAGGAAGCCGCGCAAAAAGAAAACATAAATATACATCAGTATATACAAATGTCGGCAATCGAGGCGTAGACGAACACCATGAGTTGATCCCTCTAAGACCCACTCGACTTCGATACTTCTCCGATGCTTCAACTTTGGAAGAGATTGATTCAGATAAACGGCCCTCAGGTCTTCCGAACCACTAAACAATGAAAGTCCATACGTGGAACGCAGTCATTTGCTTATTCAAATCCCTAACTTTTGCGTGAACCGCCCTTCACGGGTTTTCAGTTCACCGGGATACCCCTTTTTGCCGAAGCCGCCCAGTGTAGGTTTTCGACTTCGCGGGTGTACATTTTTTCAATATATCCCTAATTTTTGCCCGAACCTTTTATTCTGTTTTTGGTTCGCCGGGATGCCCTTTTTTTGCCTGGACTCTTTCTTTTTTGTCCAGCGGGTCTCTTTCAAGCAAAGTATTTTTTAACTGCGTCCGCGTTCACCGGGGATGCAAAATCTTCACCATCCATCGTGGATAACAACAAAGCTCCTCCTGAGAAGACCTTGCTGACGACATACGGCCCTTCGTAATTCGGAGTCCACTTGCCCCGGTGATCGGATTGTGGCGGAAGAATCTTCTTCAGGACGAGATCACCCGTCTGAAAGCTTCGAGGACGCACCTTCTTATCATAAGCTTTCTTCATTCGGCTTTGGTACAGGCGACCAAATGCAATCGATGCTAACCTCTTCTCGTCCATCAGGCTGAGTTGGTTCAAGCGATTCGTAATCCATTCTGCCTCATCAAGTTTTACATCAACCAAAACTCGCAAAGAAGGAATCTCCACTTCTAGCGGTAGGACAGCTTCCATACCGTACACCAAGGAGAAAGGAGTTGCCCCGGTCGACGTACGCACCGTCGTACGATAACCGTGCAAGGCAAACGGCAGCATCTCGTGCCAATCTTTGTACGTCACAACCATCTTCTGAACAATCTTCTTGATGTTCTTGTTGGCCGCTTCAACAGCGCCGTTCATCTTCGGCCGGTAGGGAGATGAGTTGTGGTGTTCGATCTTGAAGCTCTGGCACAACTCCTTCATCATCTTATTATTCAGATTCGAACCATTATCAGTAATGATCCGCTCGGGAATTCCATAGCGACAGATGATGTCCCTCTTTATGAACTTAGCTACCACCTGCTTGGTCACATTAGCGTACGAGGCTGCCTCCACCCACTTGGTGAAGTAGTCGATAGCTACCAGAATAAAACGATGACCATTGGATGCGGTGGGCTCGATCTTGCCTATCATGTCGATGCCCCACATGGAGAACGGCCAAGGGGAGGACATGACATTCAATGGGCACGGCGGCACATGAACTTTATCAGCATAAATCTGGCATTTGTGACATTTCTTCGCGAATCTGAAGCAATCCGACTCCATAGTCAACCAGTAATATCCTGCTTTCAGGATCTTTCTCGTCATGGCATGCCCGCCGGCGTGCGTACCAAATGTGCCCTCATGGACTTCTTCCATGAGCATACTTGCTTCTTTCTCATCCACACATCTGAGTAGCACGAGATCGTGGTTTCTCTTATACAGCACTCCATCAGGGTTGAGGTAAAAGTTTCCAGATAGCCTCCTCAGAGTCTTCTTATCCTGGGTTGACGCACCCGCAGGATACTCCTTGGTCATAAGGAAGGTCTGAATGTCGTGGAACCATGGCTTGCCGTCAGTGGCATTATCGATTGCGAACACATATGCTGGTCTGTCAAGACGCGAAAGAACAATGCTTGGAGCCTCATTCCAAAGATTGACCTTATACATTGAAGCCAACGTGGCTAAAGCATCAGCCATTTGATTTTCAGCTCGGGGTACATGATGAAGTTCTACTCGGTCAAAGAACGGAAGCAGCCTCCTGGCATAATTCATGTACGGCACTAAATTCGCTTGACGAGTCTCCCACTCCCCTTTGATCTGATTGATTACAAGCGCTGAGTCACCATATATGTCTAGATTCTTGATTCTCAAATCAATTGCCTCTTCTAGACCCATAATACATGCTTCATACTCGGCTTCGTTGTTGGTAACTGAAAACGTCAGTCTTGCAGTAAACGGGATGTGGGATCCGTGAGGAGTCGTGATGATAGCCCCGATACCACTTCCATAGGAATTAACCGCTCCGTCGAATATCAACTTCCACTGAGACTTCCTATCCGGCCCCTCATCGGGCAATGGCTCCTCGCAGTCCTTCGCTTTGAGGAACATAATGTCCTCGTCAGGGAATTCGAACTTCATCGGCTGATAGTCTTCGATTGGCTGTTCGGCAAGGTAATCAGACAATACGCTTCCCTTGATGGCTTTCTGAGAGACGTACTGAATATCATATTCTGTTAACACCATCTGCCATCTGGCAATCCTGCCCGAAAGAGCCTGCTTCTCGAAGACGTACTTGATCGGATCCATCTTCGAAATCAGCATAGTGGTGTGGTTGAGCATGTACTGTCGTAGACGTTTGGCAGCCCAAGCTAATGCACAACACGTCTTCTCCAGCATCGAGTATCGAGATTCACACTCAGTGAACTTTTTACTCAAATAATAAATGGCATGCTCCTTTCTGCCCGTCTCGTCGTGCTGACCGAGAACACACCCCATACTATTCTCCAGAACTGTCAAGTACATGATTAATGGCCGTCCAGCCACTGGGGGTATCAAGATTGGAGGTTCTTGAAGATACTGCTTTATCTTGTCGAATGCCTTCTGGCAATCCTCATTCCAAGTAATCGCCTGATTTTTCTTTAAAAGCTTGAACATCAGTTCACAAGTGGTCGTGAGCTGAGAGATAAACCTTGCAATGTAGTTTATTCGGCCCAAGAAACCACGAACTTCTTTTTCTGTTTTCGGCGCTGGCATCTCTTGGATAGCTTTTATCTTCGCAGGATCAACTTCAATACCTCGTTCACTAACGATAAACCCCAATAACTTTCCGGACCGCACTCCGAAAGTGCACTTGTTAGGATTCAGCCTCAGCTTGAACTTCCTAAGCCTTTCAAACAGCTTCAGCAAATTGACCAGATGCTCCTCCTCCGTTTGGGACTTCGCAATCATGTCATCAACGTAGACCTCGATCTCATGATGAATCATATCATGAAACAAAGTTACCATTGCTCGCTGGTAAGTGGCCCCTGCGTTCTTCAGACCGAAAGGCATTACCTTGTAGCAAAACGTGCCCCAGGGAGTAATAAACGTCGTTTTCTCCATGTCCTCCGGCGCCATCTTAATTTGATTGTAACCGGAGAAGCCATCCATGAACGAAAACACGGAAAACTGGGCTGTATTGTCGACCAACGCATCGATATGAGGCAACGGGAAATCATCCTTAGGGCTTGCCCTGTTCAAATCCCGATAATCGACGCACATGCGTACCTTACCGTCTTTCTTCGGTACAGGCACTATGTTGGCGACCCACGGAGGGTAAGTGGTAACGGCTAGAAATCCTGCGTCCAACTGCTTCTGGACTTCTTCTTTGATTTTTACAGCCATGTCTGGTCTCGTCCTCCTGAGCTTCTGCTTGACTGGAGGGCAATCTTCTCGCAACGGCAAGTGATGAACCACGATATCTGTGTCAAGTCCGGGCATATCCTCATATGACCAAGCAAAGACGTCACTATACTCTCGAAGCATCTCGACCAGTCTATGCTTGACATCGTTCTGCAGCGCAGCCCCTACTCTGACATTCCTGATAAGCTCCTCAGAACCCAGATTTATGATCTCAATATCTTCCTCATGAGGCAGAATAACCTTCTCCTCTTGTCTCAACAAGCGGGCCAACTCTTCCGGAAGGTCTTCGTCTTCATCAATCTCATCCTCGGCTTGATAGATCGGGCAATCAAAGTCGTAGTGAGCCGTAGAGGGTCCAGAGTCGATGTCGTCTGTTACGTGGATCCTGCAATAACAAGGGTTAAGTTTAAAGCAAGAATATGCAGGTTAGCACGAACCTCGTTGCCATTTTGCTGTTTTTCGAAACAAACATAAAGCATGAATAACAGAGAACACAATATTTGATTACGAAGAAAACGCCTTTTATTTATTTAACAAAATGCATACACATAATCCAACAAGGCCCTGACAATAAAACCAATATGCCCCGGGCAGGACATAGGGTTGTACAAAGATTGTAAAAAGCAAATCATTACTCTTCACTTGTCAGCTCGATAATCTCCTTGATGGTCCAGTTGTGGAGGCGCTCGCCTGGCTTGCTCGGTTGAATCCTGGCGTCAAGATCACAATCACTGTCCCCGCTGTCCTCCGACGTAGCGTTGATACTCTCGAAGATTACTCCCCCCTTGGTGAATAAGATCGGCCCTTTCCCATGAGACGAACTGCCAGAAGAAGATGAAGCTTCAGCTTCAGGAGAATACCCTAATCCAAACTTATCCTGTTTGATTGGTATATCCAAGACATGCCCCCAGCCTGGGGGGGAACCAGCTTCGACAACAGCCCTAGCTTCCTTAAACGAGGAGAGGTTCAACTCTTGCTTCTCTGCAACAACGGGAGCTACCTCCTTCACCCTGACGGTTTCAAACGCTTGGCAAAGGGTCTCATGGATCTCACCATCCATTTCGACATATTTAAAGGACGACAGGTGGCTTACCATGATGTCCTCTTCTCCACAGACTGTCACTATGCTGCCCCCAACAGCATATTTAAGCTTCTGATGCAGCGTGGACGTCACGGCACCAGCAGAATGAATCCACGGCCGACCTAAGAGGCAACTATAGGCGGGCATGATATCCATGATATAGAACACCGCATTGAACGTCTCTGGACCAACTTGAATTGGCAGGGTCAATTCTCCGAAGACGTGGCGCTTGGTTCCGTCAAAGGCCTTCACGACCAGATCACTGGGCGTGCACAGTAGTCCACGGGTATCCAACTTCATCAGTGCCTTCTTCGGAAGCACGTTAAGCGAGGAGCCCGTATCTACTAGGACATGTGACATAATCGTGCCTCTGCACTCTATTGAGACGTGCAAGGCGCTGTTGTGATCTCTTCCCTTAGGAGTCAGCTCCAGATCTGTAAATCCCAGCCCATTACCAGCATTGACATGGGCTACCACTTCCTCGAGTTGATTCACCGATATCTCCTGCGGCACGTATGCAGCATTCAATACCTTCAATAATGCGTTGCGGTGCGCTTCAGAACACAGCAACAGGTTAAGAATCGAGATCTTTGACGGAGTCTGGTGAAGATGATCTACAATCTTGTAGTCACTTTTCCTGATCAGTCGCATGAATTCTTCAGCATCTTTAACCAACAAGTCTTTCTCTGCCCCTGCAGGAACCTCTTCAACAGCTTTACCCTTACCTTTATCCATAGCGTCAGCTCGGACCACTTTCTCTGCTGCAACCTCCGCCGGTGCGAATACTCTTCCGCTCCTAGTGATACCACTGACCTCAGCAAGATTCTGCGCAGTCGATCTGGACGGCTCAAGCTCTATCTTCTGACCATTACAATACACTTCGGCGCCGTAATGCCATGGGACGGCATTAGTGCTCTCGAATGGGATTGGTCCGGCCCTGGTGATGGTGATAGTAGGCGGTCGGGGCGCAGAAATAGTGATAGGGTGGCGAGGAATGGTAATGGTAGCAACTTCGTCCGCCTGCTTCAGCACGACTTCCCCTGACGCATTCTCAACGCTTCGACTGAACTGCAAAATACCCTCGGCCATCAGACTTTGGATACCTTCGATCAACTGCTCACACCCATCGGGAAGTGTAGCACAAGCCATGCAAAACTCTCCACATCCGGGAAAGAAGCCCTTCTTCAGCAACTTGGCCTTGACAAAACTCAACGGCGTCTTCAAATCTTGGACATCAGTCAGCAAGTCTGAATTCTCTCCAGTGATAACAGCATTTACTCCGCCTCCCCTATGATGAGGCATCGGATTCTTGGTGACGTTGGGCACGCTCTCAGAAAAGTTGATAACCTTGGCGTCGACCAAGTCCTGGACTTTGTGCTTAAAAGCTTTACAGTTCTCAACCGTATGGCCAGGTGCCCCAGAATGAAATTCACAAGTAGCATTGGCATCATACCCCGGTGGTGGTGCCCCTGTCAAGGGAGCCAACGTCCTCTTTTGAACTAATTGGAGCTGAAGCAGCGTTTGCAGAAGCTGTGCATACGACATAGGAGGAGTTTCCAAATAACGGTTTGCGAGGGGACCCCGATTCTGATATCTCTTATATCCCTGATTATTCTGTTGCTGGGGCTGCTGTTGCGGCTGCGGGGGAGCAGCTGGAATGTTTATGCTAGCGATCTGAGACTGAGGGCCCTTGCCCTTTCTCCTAGCATTAGTGACAGCACTGGCATCTCCCTCTCGACGCTTGCCAGTATAGGGTTTCTTGCTAGCTCCTCCAGATGAGGATGATTCGCCTTGAATCTTTCCGATCTTTATACCGTGCCCAAAGTGATGAGGGCCGAGAATGTTCGGGACATGCCACTGATCAGCTTTTCATAATAGACTCCAGGAAGGGTAGCCACGAACATTTGTACCAACTCACGCTCGACCATCGGTGGTTGAACCCGGGCAGCCAATTCACGCCACCGCTGGGCGTACTCCTTGAAGCTTTCATTGCTCCGCTGCGAGAGATTCTGAAGCTGAACTCGGTTGGGAGCCAAGTCGCTATTATATTGATAGTGGAGAACAAACGCTTCTGCAAGATCTTTCCAGGTGCGCACAGCAGCGGGTTCCAAACCCATATACCATTCGAGCGATGGACCAGAAAGACTATCCTGAAAGAAGTGCATCAGCAACTTCTCATCGTCAGAATAAGCGGACATCTTTCTATAATAAGATCGGAGGTGAACACGGGGACAAGTAGTGCCCCTATACTTCTCAAAGATAGGCACCTTGAACTTGTGAGGTACTTTAAAGTCAGCAATCAACCCGAGTTTGGACATGTCAACGCCCAATGTGTTCTGATTTTCTATATCTCTCATTTTGTCTTCCAGCGCCTTGAACCTGAGTCGAGCCTCAGCAGTCAATTCCGCCTCTGCACCTCTCTGAGAGAATATGTCATCCTGATGGTCCTCCAGCCACGGTTGAGGCACCACCATATTTCCTGCACCAACATTGCCGTTGACCGGCCCCATGGTAACATTGGCTCCCAAACCACCATTGCCGGCGCCCGCCGTATTAAGTCCGAGATTAGTCATGAGATTGCCGTTAGCACTACCGTTGCCCCCGGCAGCAGGAACAACGTTCTGTGGAGTATCCCCTTGAGGAGGAGTGGGCACGGCCCCGCCGTGAAGTATTCCATTACTATCAACCCTGGAGATGAGAGGTTGAACCAAGGTACGAAGCTGATCTTGCCCATTCGCAACTACTTGCATCAACTCCATAAAACGATCCATCCGTTCACGAAGCTCTTGAACATCTGACTGTACCTGGTCCATGATTCTCGTTTGATTGGCGCGAGTTGAGTAGCGGTGGATGAATCTTTGATCAATCCTGGAGATCGAAAGCAGCTCGGAACCTGAGTACCTGAAAAACCTGTCAACATCAAGGGTTAGGAAAAGGTAACAGAATGTATGTCATGCAAAAATGCTTTATGCAGATGCATGCGTGAGTCTGTGTGCTTGAGAGATTTCCCCCGATCCTGGCACCTGCTGACAATAATAAGGAGAGGAATCTGGGCCCAATCATGGAAATAGTAACCTCACATAGCAATAGTCAGATTCGACACGTCAAGGACCGAGAACTCATACGCAACAGTCTTTCTGAGAACGGCTGCAGTAACACAATGAGAGATCTTGGATCAGGGAAATGGTACTTGTCACAGACACACGCTAATGGAATGATTATGCAAGCTAATGCAAAATGCAGGTATGCAACAATATATCCGGGTGGCTGCTGTGGAGATTCGATGTCAACAGTCGCTGATGAGAAGGAAACCCCGGTGTAAAACCACTGATCTGATCTGCTGTGAATAACCATATGGTAGGATCGAGATCAAAATTCTGCTCTGACAAGAACGAAGGCCTGATAATAAAGACCCCGGATGCAAGATCAAGGAATATCTGTTGATGAAGTCTTCGGACCCCAAATCACAAATCTGCCCTCTCAAGAACAAATGCACAGCTGCTGATGAGATCTTCAAACCCCACTCAAAATCTGCCCTATCAAGAACAAACAACACCTGCAGATGGGATCTTCAGACCCCACTCAAAATCTGCTCCATCCAGGACAAACCTCTGATAACAATACTCTGATCGAAACCTGCTCTATCAGGAACAGACATACACCCGATGATAAGATCCTCTGATCGAACCCTTGCTCTGTCAAGAACATATCTGCAACTGAGAACCCAACATAACTGATTCACTGTCAAGAAAACCGGGTGGTCTGGAGGTCAAAGTTTCCTGCAATATCCCAACCCCACTCACAGGTATGATGGACCTAATCCACGGACAAAGGTACGGCATCCTATGCGGTCGTCAGCGTCACAGACTTTCACGAGTGACAATACGATTCCCAGAAGGAGTGGCATCGTCAAGTCATGAAGAGGCCTCTCTTAGCTGACTTCCAAATGATCGGTCCCCAGAGTCGACAACCCTCACGTCTGGACTCCCTTCAGATCCTCAGGACCGGAAAGGAGCACCTCTGCAAGAATCTCGTCTGAGCGCAGATTTTCGTAGGGAACTGTGCCTGCTCAGCAGACAGGTTCGTCTACTACTTCTCCGCAACTATATCTAGGTGTGTACTCAAGCCCAGGTCCGGCTTCTCACTCACAGTAACATCCCTCTCCCACAGCAGCATAGATAATCATATCAAACTGGAAATAAAATGCGGGAAATAAAATGCGGGAAGTAAAGTGCGGGAAGTAAAAATGCGATAAATAAACGCAACCCAACAAGCAAACACACAAACGATAGGATTGACTCGCGTAGGGGATGGGAAACTGTCCCAGCATAAGGGATGGGAAAAGTCCCTAGATGCTATAAGTCCCCAGCAGAGTCGCCAGCTGTCGCTTGCGCGAAAATGAGGTGCCGGCATGACAGAAGAGTCGCCACCTTTCGTTATTTATCCCTCAGAGCGGGAAAGGAAACGATCGGAAAAACCTGACGAATAAGGGTAAGACAAGGTCATCGCAACCATTGTCTGGGTTCGGGAGTCGGTTACGCAAGGGGAAGGTATTAGCACCCCTCACGTCCGTCGTACTCGATGGGATCCTCGCTTGTTTGTTTACTTGGACGGGTTGGTTATAATCTATCTACCTATCAAGGCTGGCTGAAAAAAGAAAAGAAAAAATGACTCGGCAAAGCGTCGCACTTTATGCCTACGTATTCTCATCAGAGAATGAGAAATCAGAGTCAACGTAGTTCGGCTAACCACGGGTGAAGATGGGGAAGGTTGCTCGCTAGGATGTCGCATCCTATGCCTACGTACTTCCACACTGTATGGAAGATCAGAGCAAACGTAGTTCGGCAAACTACGGAAAAAAATGGCTCAACTAGGAGGGAGACTATCAAGTTCTAATGTTATCATGCCATGGATTCATCCTATGGTTGAGGTTTGAACAGGGAACTCCTAGATGTTGTCATGCATAGGTTTCAACCTAAAAGTCTATCATCAAATCCTCATCAGAAGAAATGAGAGTCCTAAGGGATCATGTCAATGATACACCAAAACAGACAAAAGCATCAGCTTTAACAGTAAAATGCATGCAATGCAAGTGAGGGAGGAAATGTGTGTGGGGCTTCAGCCTCCACAAGCTCGTCTCGACCTCAAGCCAGTCATGAAATAACAGTAATCATACTGAAAATAAACAACATGCTATCAAGCAATGAACAGATAAAAGAAATGAAGTGCCATCAGGCAAACAAAACACATGCTTGAGAAAGAAAGAATCTACTCTCTAATCCTAACCTTAACACAGAATCCTGATCAAATCTAAGCCAAGCCCTAAAGCAAAACCTAACCAAAAGAAATCAATCCCAGTCTTCAAACTTCAGAACAAGCTTAACAAAGAAAGGGAGCTAAGTAAGCAGACTCATAGTGTCTTCCTCAGGAAAGCACTAGGAGGTGTATACTCAGGAGTCATACCCTATGTGGCTCAACCACTGTGATCAGTTTATATTCCTCCTCAGGAGAAATTAAACTCACAAGCAGGATCCAACATCACTGGATATTTGAGAAATCTTAAACAAACTAATGGAACTAAGTGCATAGACTCATAGGACCTTCCTCAGGAAAGTACTAGGAGGCTTCCACTTAGGAGTTGTATCCCATGTGGCTCAACAACATGTGATCAGTTTACATTCCTCCTCAGGAGAAATTAAACTCACAAGTTGGCTCCAACATCATTGGATACTTGAGAAATCCTAGATAAACTAATGGAACTAAGTGAATAGACCCATAGGACCTTCCTCAGGAAAGTACTAGGAGGCTTCCACTTAGGAATTGTATCCCATGTGGCTCAACAACATGTGATCAGTTTACAGTCCTCCTCAGGAGAAATTAAACTCACAAGTTGGCTCCAACATCATTGGATACTTAAGAAAGAGGTGAGAAGAAAGAATGAAAGTCATTCATAGTGCCTTCCTCAGGAAAGTACCATGAACTTCCTTCAAACTTCAGGATCTCAAACCTCACAGACAGGGAATAAGCCAAGCTCTGGGTCTCTGAGTCTTGATCTTCAATCTTCTCTTCATCATGCTCTCCAACAAGGTCTTCAAGGCAACACAAGCCCCTCAACAAATTCCCCACAAAGAACCCCAAAGATGAACAGATAACCACAGGGGAGACAAAATCAATAGGCAACTTCAGAAAATACCTAAAAATACTAAACCAAGGGGGAAAAATCTAACAATTATTCACAAGGATCTACAAAGTCTATTCATAACATCTACATAGGCCTCTACCTAAAAATCAAGACAAAACTTATTCAAAGAAAGATGATTCTTCACCTAAGCACAACCTAAACCCTAATTAGGATACCCTACATCTACCCTAATTAAACTAACCAAAATTTAATTCTAAAATTCTAGAAAAAATCCTATGGGGAACTATGATTCATCATCTAATTGCACAAAAAAGAATGGATAAAAAAACCTAAAGGAAGGTCCTAAAAAAATTCCTACAAAATCATGATATAAAACTAAACAATATAAAAGCTATTTAAAAGGAAAATCTATTAAAAATACTAAACTAAAAAATAAAATCCCACTTTTATTTATAATATTTTCTACACATTATCATCTAATCATAGAAAAAAGAAGAATTAAAAAATCATTTTTTATCATTTGTTTATGAATTAATCAAAACAGAAAAAATAAAAGAAGAAAATAAAAGAATTTAAATCAACTAAAGGGAGGGGGGTTGGAATAGCAATACACGCTAGTTGAAATCATATGGGCCAGAAATACGGGGGGGGTGTGGATAGCGAGATAAGCCCATGGACCGGTTTAATGAAACGACCGCGTTTCAATTCATTTGAAATTTCCCTCCATCTCTCAGATTCAATCACAGCCACTGGATCTGATTAATGAGTCAAGGGATGGAACTTAATCCAACGGACGATTGCCATCGTCCCCAACTGCTTGCTAGGGTTTTCAGAACCCTCTCCTCCATGCATCAAGATTCAACCGGTTCGTTCTCTTCACTCACTCAACGAAATCAAAAGATTCCAAGGGCAAACATGATCTACTAATTGC
>CAWUDS030003482.1:0-15000 GCA_963859935.3 Lathyrus sativus
CACAACTTTTGACTTCCCACTCGAAGGTCTCATGCCTCGAAACCTCTTTATCTTTCAAAGACTTTAAAATATATATATATATATATATATATATATATATATATATATATATATATATATATATATATATATATATATATATATATATATATATATATATATATATATATATATATATATATATATATATATATATATCTGTGTGTGTGTGTGTGTGTGTGTGTGTGTGTGTGTGTGTATATATGTGTGTGTGTGTGTGTGTGTGTGTGAGGCGTCGAATATATGAGCCAACATATGAAAAGTCCCTAAGTTCACAAAGTTTGCTAGTGACACTAATGAGTCTACCATCAAGCATATTGTCCAATATTTTACTGACGTGGGAGACATAGCTAATAATGAGAACCTAAGGATGAAATATTTTCCTAGTTCTCTCACAAAAAATGCTTTTGCCTGGTTTACGACCCTTTCTGCCCATTAAATCAATTATTGAACTCGATTAGAAAGGTTGTTTCATGAGCAGTTTTACATAGGGAAATTTAAGTCTAGTATGAAAGAATTGTCGAGTGTGAAGCGAAAGTTTTCTGAATCCATCGATGATTACTTAAATCTATTCCGACTATTAAAAACAAGGTGTTTTACTTAAGTGCCTGAACTTGAGTTCGTTGAAATGGCCGTTAAGGGATTATATTGCTCTATTAGGAAGAAACTAAATACGTAGTAACTGAGAGATATGACCCAGTTGGCAGATAGAGTTTGACAAGTCGAAAGATTGAAGGTTTAGAAAGCCAGAGTGAACAAGGCTAACAAGGAGTGTGTGGCTTATGTCGATATGGAAAATAGTGACTTGATGTCAGAAGTCGAATATAACCATGTTGAAGAAACTGAGGTCGGTTTGGCTAAGTTAAAGCCAGGTTCCCCATATGTGTGTAAGTTGCTTACGCTTGCAAATGGGAAGAATCCTTCTGAGCCTGAGAAAAATGATAAATTCCCTAAGAAAATCTATACCTTCGACATGACCAAATATGATGAAATTTTTTATTTACTGGTTGTATATGGTCAAGTACTTGTGCCACCATGCACAAAGGTACCACCATTATAACAAAGAAAGAAACAAGGGTTTTGTAAATTACATAATTTTCTAGGGCATAAGACCTCACAATGCTTTCTTTTCAGGGATCTTGTTTAAAACGCAGTCTGACCCTTTGCAAGTCGGGGGTGCTAGCTATGTGAAGCTTGTGGCGATTAATATGGTCGAAATTACTGAGGATTTCGAAACAACAGAGTTCGAGGAGAGAAAAAATCAGATTGAAGTTGTGTATCCAAATGATGGTGAAGGACTTATGGAATTCCTCCATAAGTATAAAGCTGAAGATTTAGAGGCGATGTTATGTCCTTGATGCAGTGCTATATTTGATAAGAAAGCTGCAAGAAAGGTCGAGATTTCCTAACAGGAAAATAAAAATGAGAATTGGAGGAAGAATCGACCCCAATTTTATTTCGATAAGAGGGAGTTCTCCCAAAAGAAGGAGTAAGTCCCTACTCACTAGAAGGATAAACCTAACATTTATGTACCTACGTCTAATGCTTCTTAAGGGAGGTGGAAAAAACCTGCTGGTAAAGAACATGCTGGAAATCCTAAGTGGAGAAACTATGAAATGGGTCGAGGTTCCTCTTTGACCTATTAGAGAACTTTTAGATGTCAGAATGGTATTCGTGTGGGCCTAGTTATTACAAAGGCAAAAATCCTATGTTAAGGACGCAATTAAGGAGGTTCCCGAGAAAGAAAAAGGCTGAGAAGAAGGATGTAGAGTCAAGAAACAATAAGTAACATCAAAGTCGAACAAGTGGCCAGGTAAATAAGCCATTGGGAAGGAAGTTGTTTTCTTCTAAGACAAGTCAGCCAAAAGGAAAGGTTAAGGAAGAGAAACAGGAAAATGAATATGATTTAGTAACAGACAATTTTGATTCTGGGTCGGAAGAGGATTTTGATGTGTTATGAAATGTAGTCTCTATACTCCCTAGGGAGTATGATTGTGTTACGGAAGTTACTGAACCTAAAGATTGTAAGGAAGAAGAGATGGCGAGGCACATGCTGGTATGTTACTTTGTGATGAACAACAGATGTATTGAAGAACAAAATTTGTTTTCCGATAGGCCCTGTGAAGGTATGAAAATCCATTTAAATCCCCTCTTTATAAGGGCAAAAGTCGAAAGCGTTGCGGTGAACTAGATTCTGGTGGATGGTAGGGCAGCTATGAATTTGATGCCTTATTTTATGTTGCCCAAAATAGAAAAATTCGATACAAAATTAAGGCCCCAAAACATGGTGCTTTCAAATTAAGAGGGTAAGACTGGCCAGACTATAGGAGTTATCCAACTTGACGTAAGAATGGGATCCATAACTCAACCCACAATTTTTATGGTTATAGCGTCAAGGGCTAGCTACAATTTGCTCTTGGTTCGAGAATGGATACATGGAGTGGAGGCAGTGCCTTCATTACTCCACCAATGGATAACAGACTGGAGTAAGGATGAAATAGTTGAGAATATTGAGGCTGATCAAGGATATTACATGGTAGAAGTGAACCATGTAGATAAGAGAAATTTTGATAAAAATCTGGCCAATATAGCACCTTGCACACCAGCAGGGTTAGCTTATATGCCTATGGAGGAGGCATTTTACTATTTGAAACTTTACCCTACCCATGGATTCACATGGGATAAATAGATCATGGCGGAGAGGTTTTATGATTCAGACACAATCTTGCCAACTGGCTGGGGCGACGAATTTGATGATGATGTTTGAATTTGACGCACTGAAGCGAATTTTGACTTACGTAGCCGAAAACAGATCAAAAGCGGCCTTGGAGGCCGAAGTACCAAACATGGTTATCAAAGCCAATGAGTTAGAAGTGTTCAACGTGAGTCAAAGGATCGACGTTGGACCTCAACCTATCGAAGAACCGCGAGTAGCAAGCTTAGAAAATGATGGTAAAAAAGGCTAGAGGGTCGATTGTATCTGTGATGATGAGCCTTTGGGTTTTGAGAAGGATCCGGTTATGTATACCACAAAGATGCAACCTCAAGATCCACTTGAAGAAATAGATTTGGGCGATGGATCTACCAAAAGGCTGACTTACATCAGTGCCAACATTAGAGGTAAATAAATTACTTCAAGAATTCAAATATTATTTTATTGGGATTATAATGAAATGCCAGGTTTAAGTATGGAATTGGTGGAACTACCAATAAAGCCTGGGAAGAAACCACTCAAGCAGATGCCCAGACGGTTTTCCTAAGAGATCATGTTCAAGATAAAGGAGGAGATCGAAAGACTCCTAAAAAGCAAGTCCATAAGAATTGCAAAGTATGTCGAATGGCTTGCAAATATCGTTCTAGTAGTTAAGAAAAAGGAACGTTAAGGGTTTGTATCGATTTTAGAGATCCAAACACTACAACTCTAAAATATAAATACCCAATGCTTGTTACCGAGATGTTGGTCGATTCAACTGCAGGATTCGAGTATCTTAGTATGTTAGATGGTTATTCTGGTTATAAACAAATTTTCATTGCCGATGAAGATGTGCCAAAGATAACATTTCAATGCCCATGAGCTTTAGGCACATATGAGTGGGTAGTGATGCCATTTGACTTGAAGAATGTTGGGGCAACCTACCAGAACATGATGAATTCTATCTTTCATGACTATATTGAGACATTTATGCAAATATATATTGATGATATAGTTATTAAGTCTGCATCAGGAAATGGTCACCTCGACCACCTTTGACATTCATTCAAAAGGATGAGAAAGTATGGGTTAAAAATGAACCCTCTTAAGTGTGCTTTTTGTGTGCAGGAAGGGTACTTTCTTGGTTTCGTGGTCCATAAAAAAGGAATCGTGATCAACCAGAATAAAACGAAGGCGATTAGGGAGACAAAGCCTCATTCGATCAACAAAGAGCTTCAATCTCTTTTATGGAAGAATACTTTACTTAAGAGGTTTATTTCAAACTTTAGTGGCAATGTTCAAGCACTCTCGCCACTGTTACACTTGAAGAAGGAAGAGTTTGTGTGGCAGCCAGAGCATCAAAGAATGTTTGACGAAATAAAGGAGTACCTAGTTAATCCTCCAATTTTGTCCCCTCCATTTAGGAATAGGTGCATGAGAATGTACATTTCTTCCTCAAACTTGACTATAGGGAGTATGTTAGCACAGGAGGATGATAATGGTGTCAAAAGGGCCATATATTTCATCAGCTGAGTCTTGAATCATGTAGAAATTATGTATAGTCTTATAGAAAAGATGTGCCTTTGTTTGTACTTTTCTTGTATGAAATTGAAGCATTACATTAAGCCAGATTACATCTATATATCTTCACATTTTGATATTATCAAACATATGTTGTTTAAACCAATCTTACATAGTCGAATTGGGAAATGGGCAATTGCCTTAATGGATTACTCCCTTACGTATGTGCCTTTAAAGGCCATGAAAGGATAGGTGGTCGCCGAATTTATCATGCATCATCCGATAGTCAAGACGCCTTTGAATTATTTATAAATGGAATATTAGAAGTTATACTTCGATGGTTCCAGTCATAAGGATGGAACTGGTGTTGAAATTTTGATTATTTCTCCAAACAAGATTCCGACTAAGTTTAAATATAGAATCAATGGCTCTTGCTCAAATAATAAGGCCGAGTACGAGGCTTTAATTGTCAAGCTTGAAATCTTGTTAGAATTAGGGGAAACTAGTCGAAATAAGAGGACAATTCGAGCTGGTGGTCAAGCAAATAACAAAGGAATACAGATGTATTAAGGAAAATTTAATCATGTACTTTGTTATAGCGAATCGACTTATTAAATGTTTCGGCTTTGTGGACATTCAGCATGTCCCTAGACTTGAGAATCAGGAAGAAAATGAGTTGGCACAACTTTCCTCAGGGTATAAAGTGTCCAAAGAGAAGCTAAAGGACTTTATAGAAGTTCGAGGAAGGGTGAAGTCGACAAGATTGTCCCTATCGGATCTAGCAATAACTATGTTAGGACCAGTGGATCTAGAAAACTTTGAGATCTATACTATTGAAAACTTGGTTGATACTGATTAGAGAAAACTAATAGCCAGTTACGTATAAAACTTAGTTGGGTCGAATGATCGAAAAGTTAAGTATAAATCTCTAAACTATGCGGTCATAGGAAACGAATTATTCGAGAAAACACCTGAAGGAGTGTTACTCAAATGCCTTGGTGAAGGACGGGTGTATTTGGCTGTGTCAAATGTCCATAATGGGGTATGTGGTGCTCATCAAGTGGGGCACAAGATAAGATGGTTGTTGTGTTGCTAGGGTGTTTATTAGCCTACAATGCTTAAAGACTACATCGACTTCACTAAGGGTTGTCAAGAATGTCAGGTTCATTCAGGCATACAACACGCTCCTGCAAGTGAATTACATGTAGCGGTAAAGTCATGGTCATTTAGAGGACGGTCTTTATATTTGATTATGGAAATTTGACCTGCATCTTCTAAGAGTCAGAAATATATTTTAGTCGGCATTGATTATTTTACAAAGTGGATTGAAGCGGTTCCTTTGGTTAATGCTGACCAAGATGTTATAATTGAATTTCTCCAAAGAAATATCATTTATAGGTTTGTAATTCCAGAGACTATCACAACATACCAAGGGTCGATATTCACTGTTTGAAATATGTAAGAATTTGCCTCTAAAATAGGGATTAAATTGCTGACCTCGACGCCTTACTATGCCTAGGAAAAAGGGAGGTTTAAAGCCGCCAATAAGATTGTTATTGGTTTAATTAAGAAGCATGTTGAGAAGAAACCAAAGAACTGGCATAAAATGTTAGACCAGGTTTTATGGGCATATCGAACCTCTCCCAAAGAGACGACAAATTCAACTCTATTTCGATTGACCTATGGACATGAAGTTGTCTTGCCTGTTGAGATTTATTTGCAATCGGACGGATTCAGAGGTAGAATGAGATTCCACATGACCATTAATGGAACATGATTTAGATGAAATGGTTGATCTAGATGAATAAAGTTTGGCAGTGTTTGATGTCTTAATAAGACAAAAGGAACGAGTAGCCAAAGCTTATAATAAGAAGGTAAAGACAAAAGAATTTTTGATTGGATATTAAGTTTGGAAGGTCATATTACCTATGGACCGAAGATATAAAGCTTTGGGAAAATTGTTCCCTAATTGGGAGGGTCTATTTTGAGTTATTCAAGAATTTTTAAATAATGCTTATGAAATCGAAGAATTAACAGTTGATAAACGAATTCTAAGAGTAAATGGCAAATAACTTAAGAGGTATAAGCTTATGCTACAAGAAATTCAAATTGCTGAAGAATAATATGCAGTACAAAAATAAAAGCGCCACAATGGTATTAAAGGGTTCCAAAATGGCATTTTCATTACAAAATATTAAAAGCAAGGGAAATTTAAAAAGTTCAATTTAAGATGGAAATTTTGATTTGAATTCCTCAAGCTTGGTCTTGGAAAAGTCAAGTCTGGCAGATAGTCGATCATGAATTTCTTCTAAGGAATTGATTTCAGGCCCTAAGTTAAGTGTGACTTCGACATGTTCGACTCCTCTAGTGACCTCTTTGTCAATTATCTCTCTTGTAGAGAGTGACTTTTCCAAGCCAACTCAGATTTTTATTTTTCCAAGTCTTTGATTTCTTTGTTTAATTCTAGGATCTTGGCTCGACGCTGTGCAATTTTATCATCAAGCGAAGCTTTCTTGTCAATGTAGTCTTGAAGCTTGGCTTCGAGCTTGTCAACTTCTTGCTCAGACGCACTGATGGCATCCTAGGCCACTGCCATGGCATCTTTTACTTTATGAAGTCGGGAGATGTTGGTTGGTTTAAAGTCAATGTCTTTGCATACGTGATCAAAGTAAGCCTTAAATTCAAAGCGAATTTGAACTAAGGAATCAAACACCCTGTGTTTGTTGAGTTTAGCTGACATATTTTGAATATCAGCCCTGAGTTATGCGTCTCCTTCGAGAGCACTGAGAAGGTCGACTTCAAAGATGTTGGCTTTCAATTGTTGGATTAAGAGGTTGACTGATTTGTTGCCAGTATCAGCTAACGAGGCATCAAAAGAATGACTTGACTTAGAGTCTGTCGACAACTTGCAGAGCTTTTGCAATATCTTAAGAGCCTCAGTTGGATTTTTTCTCTTGAGGGCGAGGATTTCCTCTTGGCTCAGAGAAGTATTCAACACTGAGTCATGTATGTTAGTGTGAGATTTCTAGGTTTCTTGGTTGACAAGTTGATTATTCTCTATGACGGGGGCAGTCTCGACATTGGACATAACTTGCTCTTCATTGATTTTTGTTGGGCTCTTAGGTTGTGAGTTATCTGAAGCTATGTGTTGTACCCCAAAATTTGACCAACCCCTTTTCTTAATCTTTGGCTTATGTTTCATTGCATTTTAGCATCTTGCATCTGCATAGCATTGTTCTTACAGGGGAACAATTGATTGTGTGTGTGTGTACCCTCCAAGAAGAAAGCTTTGCTGGTTTCAAGCTCAAGCAAAGGCATTGGTACAAGTCATCAAGTGGGTGTTGTTATCATGAAGTTATCAGAGTTCCTAGAGAGGAGAGATGTGCCATAACTCATTGTCAAAGGACCATCAGAGGATTGTCAAAGGGTCCATGAGGTTTTATCATTAGTGTGAGCATGAGGTAGAAGTTTGTTGAATACCTCAGAGGTCATGGTGGAATTGGAATGGTCATTCAGTTCATCTAAGCAATGCCTAGGCAAAAAAGGATGAAATTAGAGTTTCACTTTTAATCAGGATAAATTTGTTTTTGGGAGCAAGACTTGTTTCCATGGTCTTCCATGTGTCCTAAGGTGTTTGGGAATGGGAAATTGATCATCAATTTTATTTAGAAGAGCTTCAATTGATCAGTCAATTGAAAATCAGGAGATTAAGGGGAAAAGTCAAACGTGCACTCCTGACTTTTTAAGGTCAAGATCATGTTCCTCAAGTTCGATATGGCCAATGGATGGAATTTGATCAAGAAAAGTCAAGGGAATCATGAGAAATCAAGAAATGTTGAAAGTTGCCATTTTGGGGAATTAGGGTTTTAGAAACTTTCCATTTATGGAAAGATTCATGGTTGAAGTAGCCATCTTCAAGGCTATTTTTCTTCATGATCAAGGTTTCAAATGGTCTTGGGTCAAACATAAAAGTTGTTCCTTGTATTTCAAGCTTTCTTTTGAGTACCAATTTATAATCATATGATACTTGGAGCTCAAGTTATGATCAATCAAAGTTGAGGATTTCAATGATTTCAACATTGCCAAGACTGGACAGATTTTTGCACCTCTTTTGCAAGCCAATTTTCAGCACTTTCTTGATGACAAATGAAACTTTGTCCCAAATGAAAGTTATAGATCATGTTCCAAGATTTCCAAAAAGTCCTAGACGTCCTCCATATGACTGGTGAAGCTTAAGTTGTGGAAGTTCAAAGTTGAGAAAAAATAAGCCAAAATCCATAACTTAGAATTTTTTCTAAGTTAGTTATGGGCAGCTTGCATGGCATGATTTTCAACATCAAATTTCATGGTCTTCCAATCCTCAAATCAAGATGAGTTCAACAAGAAAATTGTTCCTTGCCATGCCCTCTTTACTTAGAGCTCAAGTTTTAGGCAAATTGATCTTTGTGCATCAAGTTATCATTGCTCAAAGTTGGTGTTTTGAACACTTTTTCAAGGGATGAAATATGTGATATTTTGAGTTGCTTTTGTTTATCAGCCATATAATCTTGTCCCATGCGCATGGTTTGTAACTTTGAAGCCCACCAAACATTGCCCAAACAAGCCAAACCAAAGCATGTACCTCTTTTGTTCATTTTTGAATTTCTTGCCAAAACAAGGAAGAGACAAGCAGCTGCCCTTGTTCTGATTCTTGCAGCCTCTCCAATTTTCCTTCCCACTGAGATGAGGCAAGAGAATGCAGGCCTGCTTATGTACCATTGCATAATCCACCATTGATCAAGGATGCCATTTTGTTTGCAAAATCTGTCCATCCAATTTTCACCATAGTAAAGCTTGCCATTTTACCTTTCTACTTCATATTTAAGCTAAAGAGCAGCCAAGAGAAACCCTAGCCACCATCTTTGTAAGAAATCAGAATCTGAGCTTTGGAAACCTTTGAAATTTTTCCTTTGAAACTCTCTCATTTGTGAATCATTCCATAAACGTTTCATCACAACATCATCACCTCAACCTACTCTTGCTACTATTTGCAAAAGGAGTTGGTTTGGAGCACATGATTGTCAGCTTCCTCAAACATCAAGGATTTATTCTGCATGATTTGGTGAATTTTCAAGGCATATTGAAGGTGTAGTGGATCACTCTCCACTAGGTAAGCAATTTTAAACTCATCTCCATTTTCTGCTCACATTTGCATTCATTCGAATGTGTTGGTTCTATTCCTTTGATTCGTGGCTTTAGGATGTTTATGTTTCAGTTGTTTGTTTCAAGTCTGTTGGCATGTTATGCTAGAGGTTTTTGGTGCTAGAACGGTTGATTCTTATTGAGATGTATAAGTGCTGTTAGATTACAACTGAGGGCAATATGTGTGTGGGCTATTGCTTTTGTAAGTGTTGATGTGTACTGTTGAAATAGGTGGTGTTTTTGTTGACATTATTATGTCAAGTTTGTGTCCTTTAGCATCCAAAGTTGTTTTAGCTTAAGAAACTGTCAGCATGAGGAAGCTTAGTTTGGTTGTTTCAAATCTCAACATTATGATGGTAGATGTTTTCCTTTGACAAAGACTTGACCTTGATCATATTTTTGGTAGTTTGAACTTGCATTTTGGTCTGCCATCAGGCCTGGTATCACGGAATTTCATTTAAGTGCCTCATTTGAGAGCTACTACTAAGTTTGTGTGTGAACTGTTAGGATCATGTTCTTGCCTAGAGTCTGTTGACTCTTTTTGTTAGGGTGTTTCACCTTTGTTTTTTTGGTTTTGCTTGGTTTTAGATAGGTGCTTTTGAGCTTTGAATTCAGGTTGTTGAGCTTTAGGTTGTGATTTGGAGTTGATGTTTAGTAATGTTAGGGTAGAGTTTGTTTAACTCATACCAAACTATGGCCAGCTTGGATTTTCTTGTGATAGCAAGTTGGTACTGTCATGAGGGCTTAAGGCTGCTATGTGCTGGCTAGTTTTTTGGAGGACATTTTGTTGATTTGACTGTTTAGTCTGAATTTGGATTTGATTTGTGTGGAACTCATGATGATAGACCATTCATGGCCTGATGAGGTTGCTGCTAGGGTGTTTTGAGTTTAGGATGATAATTCCAAGAGGGTTCTCTGCTAGCATGCTCTGGTGTGAAGGAGAAAGTTGTTGCTTTAACTCATGAACAGATTGGATTTTCAACTTCATTACCATAGTGCCTTGATTACTCAATTCACTGTCTAAGTTTGGTGAGGGGTAGACCAATCTAATTTCCCATCAGGATTTTGTTGTGGCTGCTGCTTGACGAAGAGGAGAACCTTGTTTTAATCTGTTTTGTTTTCTATCTTTGGTGGTGCATTTGGTAGCTGGCAGCTGTTTTGAGGCATACTAATGCATTGTATAGGCTTTTAGTGATTTGAAGGTCATGAGTCACTTGCTAGTTTTGTAGGCATACTAATGCATGGTCTTAACCCTTGGATGTGTTTGAATCTGTCCACAATCATACTGCTATTCCTATGTTCTAAACCAAATAACCTTGCTAAAATTCTGCATTGATTTTGTGAAATTGGTTGTGGGTTCATACTGGCTGTTAGTTTCCATTTTGAGTTGTTAACTTGTGGTTAAACTTGTTCCTAAATTATTGCAGTATGGTGTGTGTGAAGTATGCAGTTCTATGTTGGTTTGATTAAGAGTTGTTGTTGTCATAGACTCTTGTTTAAACTTTAAACTTCAAAATTCACACCATTTTTACCAACCACCAATCACACTTTGCTCTGTTGAGTTTTAAACATATGCTCTTGTTGGAACCTATTCCATATCACACTTGAAGTGTGCTCAAACGGTTACATGGCTTTAATCTCATCTGTTTTGGATCGATGAAGCTCAAATGCATTTTAAACTTCACAAGTGCACTTTCATTCGAATTTTATTTTGTGTGCATTATTTAAAATTTTGGTGAGCACCATCATGATCCTCATGAAAAATCAAGCAATATAGACTTTTATTTCATGGAAATTAATTAAGAATTAAGGAAGTTAGAGTGAAGTCATTTTCATGTTTTTTCACCTTGATCTTGCCTTGCCAAAGCCCATCCTGCGCGCATTTTTAAGTATATCTGCACATAGGGTGGCTTGATACAACGAATGTATTGCCTACCCATTAGTTGTAACCTTACCCTTAAGTACCTTGCCATGCCTTGATCCCCGGTTCAACCCTCAACGAGGGCGTTTTTGCATTATTTCATTATTTTCTTGTTTTTAATATTTTAACTTTCTTTTCCATTTATTTTCACACGCGCGTGTTGGTTGATGTGGTAAGATTCTGACTTGTAATCCATGAGGTCATGAGTTCTACCCTTGGTGTAGACACTTCTTCTATTTTTAGCAACTTGTTTATTTTATTTTTTTATTTTAGTTATTTGTTGTTTTGGTTTTATTTAGTTAAAAATAGTTTTAAATATCATAAAAACCCCAAAAAATCATATTCTAATATTTTAATGTGTTAATTTATTTTTCATCATTTTTATTTTATTTTTCCATTTATTTTAATTATTTTTAATTGAATTTACAAATTAATATGCTTTGTGGCTTATCACTTGTCATGAACATTGGTACTTGTTAGCCTGCTTTGTTTGCATTATTTTGTTTGAATCTTAAGGAATGTTGGTTGAGACGTGCTTGTGGTGGTGGCGGCCTCACACTTTTTCCTCCCTCTTTCCTTTGTATTTGCATATTTTCTTTGCATCTCATTTGTTTGCATTGCATGTTAACTTGTTCAAGTCAACTTCTTTCTTTTCTTTCTTATTTCATCTGTGATTGAGTTATTTAGTATTTACTTGGCCTTTTGCCATGATCCCCCTAGGATTCCTAGTCCCTCTGTTTAAGATGGGAGTAGAAGAGACATTAGGTGTTCAATCCTATGCATGATAACATTAGGGTAGTGATTCCCCTTCATCCCAACTTTAGGAGCATTGTGTATGACAACATTAGGGTCTAGTTTCCCCTTTAGTTTGTGTCTTTCTCTTCTCATCTCCTATTCAGTTCAAAACACTTAATAAAGAATAATTTGTGTTGTACGCTACGAGCTTTATGTACTCGAGGAATGATGGTTGGAGGGCCTCCTCTCAACTGTCTAGAGTGTTTAGCGTATGCCCTTTGAGCGATATGCGACGCATTCACTCTCGAGTCATAGTCTTCAGTGCGACATGAGTTTCAAACCATAACTCAATTCACTTCTTGTCTTAAAAAACACAAAACAAAAACATCAAACATTTTTATCCTTCAGGATTAATGGAAAATCATTTTCATAAAGAGAGTTTTGTTAACTCTTGGTTCTACCGCAAACAGGTAACGCCTAAGTCTCCAATGGTCGAGCTGCATACACCTAACTACTAGAACTAAGGTTTAACCCTACTCGGTTTAAAACACTTGAACTAACCAGTGGTCGTGTTAGCCCGAACCACGTTTGCTCTGATTTCTTGTACCAGACGAGGATACGTAGGCACAAGACGGCGATGTCTTGGCGAACAACCTTTCCTCCATCACCCGTAGTTTCCCGAACTACGTTGACTCTGACTTTCCCATTGCATGAGGGAATACGTAGGCATAAAGCGGTGATGCTCTATCGAGTTCTTTTTTCTTTTCTGTTACCCCCGTGAGCCTGTAGCTTAGATAGTTTTACACCCTTTTAGATAGACAACAAGCGTGGATCCCGTTGAGTACAACGGATGTGAGGGGTATTAATACCTTCCCCTTGCGTAACTGACTCTCGGACCCAAGATTTGGTTACGATGACCCGTCTTCTCCCTTTTTCATAGGTTTTCTCTGATTGTTTCCTTTCCCTCTCTTTGGGATAAATAACGAACGGGGGCGACTCTTCTGTCTTCCGCTGGCCCCTCTTTGCAGCGATGCGACACTATGTTACTATATGGAGGCAATGGTATCGTATAAGTCCTCTATGCGTTATGGAGAGAGTTGCTCGACATTAACTTCCACTTCAGGTTGTATTTATGTAAACCCATTTTTTTATTGGTTGGTTGAGTGGCTGTATGAATAGTGAAAAGGTTGGAGTCAAGGAAATCCGACCAGTGGATATGAGAGATTGTTTTGGAAGGAGTTGAATGAGGGATACCTGGTGGGTTTAATTTTTCATTATCATTTACTTCTCGAATTTTCTGAAAGAAGAGGGAGAAATGATGTTGAATTTCAAAGTAGAAGATGATAGAAGAGTTATAGAGTGAGTCGAAGAATACCTTGGAGTCGGTTATTTTTTGTTCCTCAACCGACTTTTCTTGAGGTTTGTTGGGTTCTTTATTATCAGGAAGAAGGAGTTCTTAAGTTTTTTCTTGTATTTCTTCTTTATCTTCTTGGTATTTTCCAGTGTCGACTTCTTTTTATTTGATCTTTTTGGAAAGGCCAATGGTTGAAGTAGCAGCGTTTTTCTTGGATTTTGATTTCTTAGGAGTCCCTTTCTTTTTCTGGGCTACACTTGGTTTAGGGGAAGCTTTAGGCCTTGTCCTTGAAAAGATGAGGGTTTCCTTAGTGTCCTCTGAGCTTTCTTTTTCAACGGAGTTTTTGTGGGCTTCGGAGTATCTTAAAACCGTTTAAGTCATTTTAAATGAAAGGTCTGTTAGAAGATCATAAAAAGTTTGAAACTGATGGTGTACTTGGGTCAAAGTGGTTGTAGTCTTTTTCTTCTTCTTGTATTTTTTAGTAAGAGAGTTAGGATCACGTTTTCGATTCTGAAAATAAAATTGTTAGGATTACTTCAATGGTGAAGAAGTTAAAAAAGAAAGAGGTACCTTTTTCTTAGGCTCTTCTACTTTGTTCATATCTCCAGCGTCGAAAGGTTCTTCGACATTCATGTCAGATGGTGCTTTAGATTCAACTGAAAATCAAGACATGAGAAAAGACAAAGAATGAAAATAATATGAAGACAATATTATATACCTTGTTGTTCTAAATTTTATGGTATGTCAGAGAAGGCAGCAGATAATATCTTTCGAAAATCTTCCCCAGAAAAGTGGTCAGTAAAATGCTTTTCCACTAGCTATGGTATTCGACTGTCATGAAAAATAATTATTGAAATTGGAAGTTAGGAAATTCAAGGAATTGGTCGCGGGAAAATGAATTGCAGGCTTTGTAGTCTGAAATTCTGAATTTGTGTTCCGACCAGCAAATGTCCTCTTCCAAATGTATAGCGAATGAGGTTGCAATTGGCCAAAGCCAAATTTTCTAGCTACTAAGTTGGGTTGATAGCCAGCAAAGCCATAGCCAAGGGTTCATGTCTTGATTCTTATGGATAAGAGTGTAGGGGTCAGAAAGGTTGCCCAGACAAAATTTGACATGGTAGCTGCTGAAGGAGAAACACCAGAGAATCTATTTCTAAACCAAGATGGATGTATACATCGGTCCATAAAAGGAGCCATAGTCGAAGCAAAGATGGTTGGCTCAAGGAATAAATTGACGTATTTCATAAATATCTTCTATGACAAGGTTTCTTGAGGAGTAATTAAAGCCAACCTGGTGCCTTTGACATCCCTAGCATCATTCTGTGCTATTAGGGTTGTGAGATGGTTACATGAAGTTTTGGCTCGAATATGGCATTCAGCCAAAGTTGCAAAAGCCATAAGGGACATGAAAACATGTAGGACTTATTGGTTTTAGGGAGGTATTTTAATTTGTAGGAGGCTTCTCCAAGTGACTGGTAGAGGTTAGTTAGGAGGAGTTTGCTTAAGGAGATCTTTTGACCTTCATGAAGTTAGATGGCTAAAGGTATGAATTTTTTA
>CAWUDS030003482.1:20000-44152 GCA_963859935.3 Lathyrus sativus
GGAGAAAGCTCACAAGAAATATCAAAGCAAACCAAAAAGAAATGCAAGCCATAACATGAAGGAAGCAAGCATGTGTCTCATAAGAGTTCAAGTTGGAAGCACAAAAAGAAACACATAATTCAACAATCATTGAACAATATTTTGACCTAAAAATGAACCTACATCAAGCTCAACATGTCTAGAATTTGAAACAAAAAGAGTTGAGAGCTTATTGGATCCACAAAGGTCATTTCCAATCCAAACTAGGTCAGACACTTGTGTGAGCTGTCCTATGGAATGACTTAACTTGTAAGTCACTTCAAAAATAGGAAAAGAGCTAAAAAAAAATCAAATAAAATGCACAAACAGGATAAACAAGTTGGAAAACAAAGGCCAAGAAATCAAGACAAATATCCTTTCAAAGCACCATCAAAAGAATTAAATCATTTGGATGTACCACTTTAAAATGGAAGAAACAAGTGCAAAAAGAAAGGGCCCAAAAGTCAACAACCAGGGGCAAAATTGTCCTAAAAAATCTCTCAACTCATGATGAACATGAGGAATGATTTTCAATCATTGAACCAAAAAGAAATGAGAGAAACAAATTAAAGAACAAACAATATTGCAATCTAATTCAACTAAAACAACCCCAATATTTAATTCATTTAAAAATAGAAAATAAAATCAAAAAATAAAATAAAAATATGCAGAAAATACTAGACATCTCAAAGTTCACGAAAAATATTTTTGGGGAATTTTTAGGATATTGGAACTATTTTATTTGAATTAAAATGAAACAGCACACAAAGCAGAATTTAAATGAAAATACTATTAAAATGATAAAACAGTGTGACAAATAGCAACAAATGTGTGTGTAAAATGTGGACTGGGCCCAGCAGGGGGTGTACATAGCGCGGGTACACTAGGCCCAGCAAGAGAAATTAAAGAAAAATCTGATAATCAAGTGTAGTGTGTTTGACTATGGTGTATTGTGGAAAGCATTCAAGATCACACGATCAAATAGGAGTATGCACATCAAGTGGCTCACACCATGACAACACATTAATGAAAATAGTAGTAATATTATGCAATTAGTCAAATGAAGACTATGGTAAGTCTTAATCACAACCACAAGTGCCAAAGTCATCCGATTGAACGGACGAAAGATCGTCTTCCTCATCTCTCCCTCTCCCTTCACCGGAAAAATTCCGACCACCACTCTCTCCATCGCCGGCCACCGCGGTCCAACAACAACAACACACAAACCGCAAATTTCAACCGTTTTCGAAGTTCTTTAGATCAAAATTCATCTCCTCGGAACGAGGATCTCATATCTTCCATTAATTTCCATTAATTCCTCACCATTAAAGAGAAAAGCGAACAACAAGCAAGATGCACAAAAACAAAAGTTCACCAAAACTCAATTAATTTTATCCTAACACCATCCTCATGTTATGTAGGTTATAGATCCACGAAAATCTAAGAAAAACACCTCAAGAATTGGTCAAACCGAATCAAACAAGTTTGGAGCTCATAAAATCAATCATCACAAACGCAAACAATTATGATCCATAAACAAACTACATGCTTCAAGGATCGCAATGCAACAAAAATGGCGAAGAATCATGGCATATTGAGAGTGTAAGGTTGAATTAAAGTTACCTAGTGGAGAACTTTCACCGAGCCTTCAAATGGAGCCTAAGCTTGCAGAAAATGATCCAAACACATTCAGTGACCCACAATAAAGCTTTTGCAACCTTTAATTCTCCTTGAAATGGAGTAAATCTGAGAATTCGAATTTTGAGTTTTCACCACTTTTTCAAAGTTGTTCTTGAGCAATCTTCCTCCAATTTCCAAATCTAAGCATTTGTGAAGATTGGAAATGTTATATGTGATGGATTTGAATCAAAATGAGGCCCAATTTCATGCCTTGGAGCCGAAACCAAAATTCAAATTTTCTCCACTTTTTGAATATGGAAGTGAACGAAAATTGCATTTGCTTGGCTCCAAAATGGCTCAATTCAACTGCTGGGAGTGTTTGGAGTATGAATGGTCAAGATTCAGCCCTTGTTTTGATCTCAATGGTTGGAATTGAATGTGTGACTTCATGGTTAAGTAATCTTGGAAATGGCTCACAAAAACACCTCAAATAAAAATTCTAATATTGCCAATGTTCTTTAAAACATGATTTGCACTCAAAAAATGTACCTATTTGCCCAAAAATAATTTATCATGAATTAATTCCAATTTTTCCCCTTTTAAGTTTCCTTTCATGAAAATTCAAATACCAATTCCTCATTCTAAGCCAAACCCATGACTTCTCAATGTTTGGTTGAACGTTTGACACCATTTGGAGCATATTTGATGTTGGAAAAATCTTCATTTGAAGTGTGCAAGTTGGTGAAATGGACCTATAATTTTATAACCTGTAATCTTACTTTCCCAAATAACCCCTAACTTGTAGACCTCATAACTTGACTTCTACAAAATCAGATGAAAGACTTCTAATACAATTTGTAAAGCTAAGACCAAGACCTACAACTTTCATGTTGGCCAAAAGTTGAGGAGAAACATCCTTCTAGGTCAAAAATGGCTTGGAAGTTGGTTGACTTTTGTTGACCAAAATCACATCCCTCTGATGACCTGTAACTTGTCTGGACCATAACTTGAGTTCTATAAATCCAATCAAGGACTTCTAGTACTCAAATTAAATCTAAGAACATGCTCTACAAGTTCCATGTGATCCAAGATGAGATGGGACTTGTATCTTGAGATAGGCGGTCTTGAAGTTAAGCACTAAACAGGGGATTTTACACTGAGAACCCTAATTTAGTAACTTCTCACACACTTAACCCTTGATGAATTGAACTTGAAATGACATCTCATATGTCTTAACACAACATCCCATGACTATAGAGACCTTGAATTGAGTTTTAATCTCCTTCAATTGTACAATTGACTGAGGATTAGCCAGATGAAAACCCTAAATGCATCAACTTCAACTGCAACTCTTCACACTTGGCACAAACACTTGGATGAGCTCCACAATGGCCCTCAAGGCACTCAATGAGATCTCTCAACATTTCATCCATAACCCATGAATTTACAAACCCCTGATTATCTTGAACTGGCCTCCAAGTTAGGAGCTGGCCCACATACATCCATCCTTTCTCTCATAAGACCATTGTCCCTTCCTGATGACTTGATTACCATCCAAACTTGAGTAGAACCCCCTGCTATACACAAGCTCTTGATCCCCTGTTCAATACAACATGTTATACA
Organism: Lathyrus sativus; assembly: GCA_963859935.3. NCBI lineage: Eukaryota > Viridiplantae > Streptophyta > Magnoliopsida > Fabales > Fabaceae > Lathyrus > Lathyrus sativus. The sequence goes on from CAWUDS030003482.1 coordinate 23,262, forward strand.
ATGCTAATGCTAGAAAGAAATGAAATGAAACATAAACCAAGTTATGAAAAGGTTGGGAAAATTTTGGGGTGCAACACACTAAAAAATTAGAAGTGTTAAATTTTAATAGGTAGAAATGTTACCGACACTTTTGTAGGTTTTGATTACACCGCCAATTTTGTGTGGTCCACATTGATTCCAAATTTGTAAAAATATGCATGATATGTTGTTAAAAAAAATATATTAGAATGACTTAATATTTATATATCACGTTTGTGTACTTCAACGACGTGAAACCTCCGGTTTTGTTGTTCTGAAATCTAAACTTGATAATCTTGTGCACCATACCAACAACAAAAATGTGGTTAAGATTGAGTACCATTTGCCATCAATCAATTATGAATGGAAGATTGTATTCAGTAAGTTTGAGCAGAAGACATATGAAGATTTAAAACTTATGTGGGGCACATATCACCGATATGAAACAAATGGCCTGATCGAGGTGGATGCAACAATTTTCAGATTTGTCAATGATATTATCAAGATGTCGAAACAATTGTCATCTTAAGTTATGTTTGTCGCTTGCGCGAAAATAAGGTGCCGGCATGACAGAAGAGTCGCCACCTTTCGTTATTTATCCCTCAGAGCGGGAAAGGAAACGATCGGAAAAACCTAACGAAAAAGGGTAAGACAAGGTCATCGCAACCATTGTCTGGGTTCGGGAGTCGGTTACGCAAGGGGAAGGTATTAGCACCCCTCACGTTCGTCGTACTCGACGGGATCCTCGCTTGTTTGTTTACTTGGACGGGTTGGTTTTATTCTATCTACCTATCAAGGCTGGCTGAAAAAGAAAAGAAAATGACTCGGCAAAGCGTCGCACTTTATGCCTACGTATTCTCATCAGAGAATGAGAAATCAGAGTCAACGTAGTTCGGCCTACGAAGGGTTATGGGGGAAGGTAGCTCGCCAAGACTTCGCCATCTTGTGCCTACGTACTCTCAACAGGTATGAGAGATCAGAGCTCACGTAGTTCGGGAAACTACGGTTTATTTCCTGTTTTTACGAAAGAAGTGTTTTTTATTGTGTTTGCGATTTCAACCGCACTAGAGACTATGACCTGAGAGTGAATGCGTCGCATGTCACCCAAAGGGTACCATACTAAACATCCAGACTGTGGAAAGGAAACCCTCCCACAATCCTTTCTCAGATAGCTTAAGGCTCGTAACGTACGAAAGAAACCATTCATGATTACTGTGTCTTAAACTGTTTTGAGATGAGAAGAGAAAAGGCCCAACTAGGAGGGAGACTATCAAGTCCTACTGTTATCATGCCATGGATTCATCCTATGGTTGAGGTTTGAACAGGGAACTCCTAGATGTTGTCATGTATAGGTTTCAACCTAAAAGTCTATCATCAAATCCTTATCCAAGGAAATGAGAGTCCTAAGGGATCATGTCAATGATACACCAAAACAGACAAAGCATCAGCTTAACAGTAAAATGCATGCAATGCGAGTGAGGGAGGAAATGTGTGTGGGGCTTCAGCCTCCACAAGCTCGTCTCAACCTCAAGCCAGTCATGAAATAACAGTAATCATACTGAAAATAAACAACATGCTATCAAGCAATAAACAGTAAACTGCAATCATACAGATAAAATGAAATAAAATGCCATCAGGCAAACAAACCACATGGGCAAGGGAGCTGGGCTCTACCGAATACCCGCAAGCAAAGCCACGCAATAACAATACAAGCAGAGGGAACAACTCAACCTCTAATGCAATTATGCTCCTAGATTCTACTTATTCTAGATGAGCTTATTCTAATGCAACTGACAAATCAAACAAAACACACAATACAGAAAAGAAAAACAGAAGAAAGCTTCAGCTCCCCCAGCAGCAACTCAGTCTTCAGACTTCAATCCTCAACTGCTTTCCAGGTATCAACCCTACAACATGAGTTTCAACTCATCTTCTCCCTTAAGCTTCAGCTTCTTTGATCAGCTCCACCTTCAGGCTTCACCTACTCTTCAGGGATCTTCAAGTATCAACTTGATCTTCATGCTCTTCAAGCTTCAGCTGGAATGGCAGTCTTCAAGGATTCATCCTCTTCAATAATCTTCAACGAAGTCTTCATCTTCATGCTCAGGCTCTGACAGCTCTCAAGACAAATCAAATCAGAGAAAAATCACTATTGGATAAGCTGGGGGATAGTGAACTGCTTATTTGATTACCAAAGGTGACCTATAAGGGTTCAATATCAAATGAAGGGTTCCCTCAAAAGTTCTACCTCCTGGGTATAACACTAATCCCTCCAAAGGAGAGAGGTGTATACCTGGAAGGACTTTGAATCACAGGGAGTAATGGATGTGAAGAATACTATCCATGTTTAAGAAAGAAATTATCTACATCTAAGCTCTTCCTAAACCTATCCCTAAAACAAAACAAAAAGAAGAAGAACAAGCTCCTCAAGCCTCTTCCAATCTTCTAGTATGCTCCATCATGCTCCACAATGAGATGCTAAGCTCCTCAAACCAAAGGGAAACTCCAAAGCAAAGCAAACTAAACAAAACTTGCCCTGAAGGCCACACAAACAAACATTCAATTCAAAAATCAACCAAAAATAGTATATTATTCTATTAATTCCTAATATAAATGCTAGGGACCCTACATAACTATCCTTAAGTCCCATATATTCCCCATAGACTAAATTGCCCTATAAAACCTAAATCTAAAATGATTATTGACCTATGCTAAAGTTTTAATCAAATTCTATACTACCTAGAACTACCTAATTAAAACTACCTTAAAAATTATCACAAAATTATGAAATTAATTCAGGGGGACCCTAAAGTATTCATCTAATTATCCTAAAAAATTTGAACTCAAAATCCTAAGGGAACTACCCTAATTAAATTCTACCAATGAGCATACCAACTAAAAGAATTAAAAAGACAATTAAAAGTAAAAATGCACAAAAAATATAAAACTGAAATAAAATGGCTATTTTATAGTTTTATATTTTTCTAGACAGAAAATGAAAAATGGAAAAAAAAGTTTCATTAAAAAATAATGATTTTTCATTTTGTTATGAATTTTTAAAGTTTGATGAAATTTGGAGAAGAAAATAACATGAAAATTGATGAAGTGGGGTATGAAAAGCAGTAATATGCAGGCATTATCATGAACTGGGCCCATACTAGGGGGTGCCAAGAGCAAGGCGCGCCCCAACCCAGTTAAATCAGAAAAACAAATTGAAAAAATAAAAGAAAAAAAGAAACAGAACGGTGTAAAAAGCAGGTTTTTATAGTTAAAATGAGATGGGCCTTGGTATGGGGGTGGGGAAAGTAACATTTGATGAAGCCCAACTAGTTCATTAGTCAAAACGCAGCGTTTTGACGCTGCAGCTTCCCTCCTTATTCGCTTTTAAATCTGGTACGTTGGATTTCTTCCCCAGTCAACCGGTCTGCACACGATCCAACGGTGGAAGAGTCTTCTTCTTCCTTTGGACATTAGGGTTTGCTGGTATTTCCATGAATATGAAGCTCCCATGCATGAACTTCCATCGCCTCGTTCTCTCTCGTTTCTTGCTCAAATCCACTTTTGTAAAAAGAAACTTGCTCTATTTCTTCCCGTGAACACAACTATGTCCATAGTTCACCTTGAAACGGCCTAAGACGCAGAACCCGATAGCACCATCTCCACGAACACTCAACCTTCGACCTTCTCGTTTCCTTGTTTCTTGATATCAAAACACTCTCCTCATTGCACTGAACACTCTAAGCTATAGCATGCATATTAACCCTCACTAACCTATTAGTTCTTGGTCACTAAAGTAAGCATGTCAGATTTTCGACCTCCATAGAATGCACTCAAACCTTCCAGATTGTTCTCCTATTGGTCTCTAATACAACTATGATAACCAATCTATCTAACAATGCATAAATAAGTGTGTATGGAGGCTTTTGCAAACCTGGTGAGTAGTGATGGCAGAGGTAGTTTCTCTCCTCTTCAATGCCTGTGCTCTTCCAAGATCACTCTTTGTATGCTTGTAGGAGCTCTATTTGCAAAAGATTGTGTGTATCCAGCTTGTACCACTGAATTCAAGCAGTTTTGCTTCTTTGCAATTTCACCACCACATCTTCAAACCTTCATCCATGGCTCCTCAAACCAGTATGCATTTGTTCATTATGATGAATGGAGTGGATTTGTGTAGAAGAAAGAAAAGAAAATGGAGAGGAATGTGAAGTTTGATCTTGAATTGCAAATGGAAGAAATTTGGTCAATTCTCTCTTTTTTGCACTAACCTTCACCAATTATCACCCACTATCACCAACCTTTCACCAATGGGCTTTGTAATCAATATATAGAGGTGTTTAGAAAGATCTAGAACCTCTTAGAATCATCTAGAAAGGACTTGAAGTTTCTAGGATATGGTATTTGCATTTCACTTCCCACCACATGAGATATCATGACAAAAACCCCATAACTTGAGTAATTATCTTCATTTTCTCCTTAAGTGGTATTTTAGACAATACACAATGCTTAAACACCTTGTTTATTAAGCTTTTCTTTGATTTGGCTAGGTACCCCATTATGCAAGTAAGACTTTTACAAAGCAACTCCAAGATTTAAGCCTCAAATCAAAATTATGGTTGAACCATTATTCTTAAAATGCCCTTGGGAGTCAAAATGACCTATCATATGCCATGGGTTAGGGTTTATAGCTTGGATTTTAGGATTTTCCATTTCACTTGAATTAACTTATGTCCCATTTTTAGGCCATTTTTATCACTTTTTGCTATGAGTCTTTCCAACATCTCATGACCACCCTACTAGCCTTAAAACATCATTCTAAGCAACTTTTATGTTGAAGTTTTTTCCATTGAAGCTTGGAAGTAGGAGATATGGCCATATGCTTGAAATGACCTATAACTTCAAAATGACCAAAATACCCTTGGCTTGTCAAAGCCATAACTTGAGTTCTACAAATCCTATCAAGGACTTCTAGTACTCTATAGAAAGCTAAGAAGATTCTCTTCAACATTCATGTTGACCAAGAGATCATAGAATCATCCTACTAGGGCAAAAGTTGTCTGCAAGTTGGGTGACTTTCAAGGACCCAGATTCACATACCTCAGATGACCTGTAATTTGTCAAAACCATAACTTGAGCTCTGCAAATCCTATCAAGGACTTCTACCACTCAAATTAAATCTAAGAACAAGCTCTACAACATTCATGTTGTGGGGAAGATGATATGACAATCACATCTTGAGATAAAACTGCCTGGAAGATAGGGATCAAACTAGGGGATTTTACTCTGTCAATCCTTAGAAACCCTAGCCTAAAACTTCTCAAACTCCTCAATCATGATGAGTTGGTCTAGGAATCATCCTTATAGAATCTCAATGCTTCATTCCATGATCACATGGCCCTTGGATTAGGTCTCAACCTTCTCCAAATCTTCAGTTGACCTAGGGTTGACCCAGTCAAAAACCCTAATTCTACCATTCATGGCTGAATCTCCTGAATTCTTGCATAATGACCTCTCTGGGCTTCATGATGGCTTTCAAGGCATCTCATAGGCTTTCTCAAAGCTTCAAGTTCATTCTCAAAGTCTCAGAATCATCTGAGGAGCTCCCACAACTCTCAAGTTATGAGACACACAACCTTGGTTTCAACCAATTCCTCTGAGGATCTCTTGAACTTTCTGATGAAAGGTATCAACCTTCAAACACTTGATGGGTAAATAAATGTTGGTCAAATTTTGGGGTGCAACAGCTGCCCCTATTCAAACGGCTTGAACCTGACTGGGTGAGGAGCGAACGACTCTCAGCCAATCAAGGTGCGAGACGGTTGAATACCGGTAAACCCGAAAATTTGCCAACTGCACGAGCACACGATACTCTGCGGGGGACAAACCTTCGAATACTGCAATACTAGCTGCACGACAACTAGCTGGAGAAATACTGATCTGACATCGCCGTCAGTTATCCACATTAACTTCTTCTGACATCGTCTTTAGGCAACAAAACACCCAACATCACCGCTGGAAGACTAAACCACCTGACATCACCGTCAGAAGCAGACAAAATTTCGAGGAACACCCAACATCGCCGCTGGAACACCAAATCACCTGACGTCACCGTCATAAACAACCATAACTCGGGGAAACAAACATCCAACATCGCCGCCGGAGGACTAAATCTGACATCGCCGTCGATCACCAAAATACCCAACATCGCCGCTGGAGAACTAAATCTGACATCGCCGTCGGACAATCAAAATACCCCGCATCGCCGCTGGGGAAAATACAACACTGAACAACTCTGACCTGGGGCTCACCCCTGGTAAATGAAACAATGGTACACTTGCATATTTGAACTACTCCGCTGGGAATGAGAGGCTTAACCAAGCACTCTCTGATCTGGGGTTCTCCCTCAGAACCATAACGAACATCCAAATACTACTGCATACTGAGTTCACCGTAGAACTTCAACATCAAAGATATATGAAACCCTGTCCCCTGGCCACTTCCAGCTTCAGCTAGAAAAGATCTTCAAGTACTTCTGAAGATGGAATCCTTGGCCTTCAAGGATAGATGAAACCCTGGCCCCTGGCCGCTTCAGATCCGCTGGAGAATCTTCAAGTTCTTCTGAAGATAGATGAAACCCTGGCCCCTGGCCACTCCAGATCCACTGGAGAATCTTCAAGTTCTTCTGAAGATAAGCATCCTTTGCCTTCAAGGATATAAACCTTGCCCGTCGGCGATTCCAGCTTCAGCTAGAAAAGATCTTCAAGTACTTCTGAAGATAAGCATCCTTGGCCTTCAAGGATGTAAACCTTGCCCGTCGGCAACTCTGCAGGAGGTATCTTCGACTTCAGCCTGAAGAAAATGATCCTTGTCCTTCAAGGATACATGGATCTGCCTTCAGGCAGCTCCGCCTCTGCTATAGAGTATCCGTGACTTCAGTCAGGGATATACTTCGGCCTTCAGTCCGAAAAATGAATCCTAAGTCATTCATGACTTTGGGGATAACCTTGCCTTCAGGCACCTTCGCTTCAGCTTGGGAAATCTGTGACTTCAGTCAGAGAAGTGGTATCCTGAGCCATTCATGACTCTGCGGGGATTCAAACACTTTGCCTTCAGGCAAACTCCGCTTCAGCTGGAGAAACATCTTCGACTTCAGTCAGAAGAAACACTAGTCCGGTTATACCATAGCCCTCAGGCCTCGACTTCAGTCGGGAAAAACCGCTAGTCAATGTGGTACCATAGCCTTCAGGCCTCGACATCAGTCGGGAAAACCACAATTCACTTGATCGCAATCAATCATCACCTCAGGACAACTGACTTGGTCGTCCGACCAACACGGATCACCTCGTGTACAAAAGCTGCACTTGCAAACTTCTGATATTATCTTCAGACAAACATTGAGTCGTCAACGGGGGAACCTGAATCCACAGGAACTTGCCGGTATCGCCTTCGGGCGTTCACGACGTCAATCTTCATATCCGACACCACAGCCGGAGCAACATATCACGCTGCTATTCTCTTGACATCCTGTCAAACCATCGCTAAATAAAGCGAAAACCGGGTCACCAGAATAACCATCAGATTAACACCTCTGTTGGAGAGAGAGGAATGAGGGTTCACCCAAACAATCCTGCGAACTCACTGGGGAAAAGGGAGAATGGTTCATCCAAACAACCTTGTAGACTTTTGCTGAGGAATAACGAGAGAGTTCACTCAGACGACTTCAACAACTGCTGGGGAATAACGAAAGAGCTCACTCAGACGATTCCTATAAACTTTACTGGGGAGCAAGTACTTCTGCTCGAGAACAAGGTAACCACCTGGTTCATGTTTCACATGCACATGCTGGGTAATGAGCGTAATGCTCCGTGCGAAACGGAATGCTACGCTTTTGAGTAAATGTTATGCAATCATGCAAGGAAATGCCCAGCAAAATAAATGTTGGGAAGAGGAATCATCCTCTCGGGGAGAGTAACCACTCTGATGAGGAAAAAGCTACCCTTCAGGGGAACTACAACCTGTACCAGTTTCAACTGGACTTTATCTTTGGGGATGACGGACTCCTCCGGGGAAACGCAACACATCAGGCTGACCACACACTATCCTCTGCTATACTCCGCATGGGGAAAGCGATAAATGCCCTGAACGGCTCTCTGGGAAACGACCCTTCTGGGGAACATAGCCTTCAGGCTACAAGACACTCATGTCATTAAGTCCTCAAACTCACGGGGATAAACAAACTTCTGCTTGCTGGACAATCCTTCAGGATCTGCTTGGGGGAAACACTTCATCTGCCACTCATGGCTGTGCTCGACTGGGGATATCAATCTACCTGCCTGCTGCTGGGGAAGTGCCAACCACCTGCTGGAGAAAGACCCCCACTCTGTTGGGGATTCCAGGAATCATCCTGGGCAACTCTTGCTGGGGACAAACCGATCACGGCTTGAGCAGCTTCAAGGACTCGGCTCTCTTGGGGCTTCAGGAACCATCCTGGGCGATCTTAGCTGGAGACTCCAAGTATCAATTTGAGCAACCAACTCTGGAGACTGCACGGGGGTCTTAAGAATCATCTTAAGCAAACGGCCCTGCTGAGGATTCGAGAATCATCTTGAATTGAAGGACTTCGCTGGGGACTTCAAGAGTCATCTTGAGCAAGCGACTTCGTTGGGGGAATTTCAGGAATCATCCTGAGCAACCTGATCCTTCGGTGGAACACCTGCAAAACAAGAACGGTAGCAACCTAGATCATGTTTATTATGCATATGCTTCGGCCATGCTCCACATGGTGGAAATGCTATGCTATGCTAAATGCTATGCCATCATGTACAATGATGCGATCCCGTCAGCAAAATAAATGCCGAGGGGTAAATCCTCCTGTCAAGGAGAAGGGACTACTCAGATAGAGGAATCATCCTGCTGAGGAGAGCGTGGACACGCCAATATCAATTGGACTCTGTCTGGGGAAATGATCTTCAGTTGACTGCTGCAGGGAAAAAACCTTCAGTTGATTACTGCAGAGGAACGAGAACCTGGACCTGCTGAAGGAAAGCGATACCAATCGCGTGAATAAACTGCGTGGCCGCCATGGCTACTTTTCTAGGATAACCACTCTGTGGGGAAACAACTTCAACTGCTCAACACTCCACTGGGGGAAACAACTAAACATGGTCTGATCAACTTCCAAGGACTCGGCTCTCTTGGACATCTGCAAATTCGGCTGAGGAAGGAGAAGTCATTCTGCTTCGCGGGAGAGAGTGCAACTCTGGGGAAAATACAGCACCAACTGTTCATCACTCTGCTAGGGAAAAATCCACTCATGGTCCCAACTGCTACCATGGATTCGGCTCTCTTGGGGGTTTGCAAACTCAGCTGGGGAGGGAGAAATCATTCTACTTCACTGGAGAGTACGACTCTGATGAGGAATTTCAATTCCGCTGGGGAAGAAGGAAACATCCGACTTCGGGGGGAGAGTACAACTCTGCAGGGGAATACAGCACCAGCTGCTCCAACACTCTATTGGGGAAGAGGGAATCATCCGACTTCGGGAGAGAATACGGCTCTGGTGGGGAATTTCAATTCCAGCTGGAGACTTCAGTCTGGCACCATCAGTTACGGCATACTTCGGCGTAAGAATAGCTTCCTGCGAAACCTGCACTAGTGACCCGGTGCTGGGGAAAGAATCCTGCTTCGGCGACTTTACTGGGGAAAACACGAGCTTCGGCACCCGAACATTTCTACGAAATCTGCACTTGTGACCCGGTGCAGGGGAGATACGAGCTTCGGCGCTTGAACACTTCTACGAAATCTGCACTTATGACCCGGTGCTGGGGAAGAATACGAGCTTCGGCACGCGACTCAGCTGATGAGGTGACGTTCCTTCAGGATACGTCTGCTTGGGAAGAGAATCACCTCTGCCTAGGGAGACATATCAATGCTCACGATCTTGCGTTCAGACTCTGCGAGGAGAGGCTACAGAACTCTGCTGGAGAAGGAGGAACCATCCTACTTCGGGGATATCAATCCTGGTCTGCTGAGGGTAATCTTGCATACGCCTTACGGAGACTGACCCTTCTGGGTACCACTTGCCGGGTAAATAAGCCTGATGAGGAATATCTGTGTATCAACACTGCTGGGGATATCAATCCTGTCCTGCTGCTCATGGTACAACTCTGTTGGAGATGTACTGACCCTATCAAGGGAACGCCTCTGACGTCCGCGGAAGATAACAATCGATCACTGAACTCGAATCTCACTTCACCGAGGAAGACAACCCTGAACGGTCTTTTTTGAACACCCTAAGTCCTTATAGGGTACGAAGCAATCTGCTGAGAAATAACTCTTCTCTGGATGACATCAAATCTACCCGTCTGGAGATTACTCAATGAGGGAATCACCGTCGACTGCTGCTTGAGGAATGAGTCAATGACCTAGACTCGGAGGGAAAGGGAGTCACACTCGGACTCTGTGGGGATACAACATTGCATCAGTCCCACTGCTGGGGAAATAAACCCAAAACTGCCGGTCAGGGAAGGCTTCAGTCTCAACCCACTTGGGAAAATAGCACACCAGGCTAATCAACGCTCCAAGCTTGGGATGGCCATACTCTGTCGGTCAGGGAATAATGCCATCTCAATTGGCTGCAGTCTCAAACTGCTCAGGGGAAACAATCTCAAACTGCACATCTCTGCTGAGAAACAATCCTGGTTCAAACAATGTCAACACAGGGAATACAGACTACCAATCATGGAGTCGAGTAACAGGTTAGGCTGTAGGATAACAATCTAATGACAGCAAGGCTTCTCCAGAAGGCTCAGGTTTTGGCGGGGTAATGACACGATTCCCCGACACTCCACTCTTGCTAGGGTGAACAAACTCATTTGAACAACATGCCCCAGTGCAATTCAACTCGCCCCAATCCGACTTTTGGGAATAATCATTCTGAACAGAAGGCAACTGGAAACAAGACAATCTTCAGATGGCCTGCCCCAACATCTGTACAATGGAAGGATTCATCCTCCACTAATCAACTCTCAGCATGGTTGGCTTCAATATCTCTGAAGTAGTTTGCCCCTGAACGAGCGATGAGCGACTCAACATGCTCTGATTGAACACTGGAGGGATCTGCCCCCAAATCGCAAGAATTCTGGATAACTGCCCCTGATTGGGTCTCGAGAAGATTCACTTCCGATCAACCGCTTCTTGCATAAACTGCCCCATAATCAACTGATACTCCGGGACTTGTCTCAGACAAACTGATTCCAAACTCACAGGAAGTCATTGCCCCAAATTCACAGGGCTTCGCAGCATACCGTTCTGATCCAGACCTCTGACGATTCAGTCCTGATTGACCACTCCCTGATGGAGTTCCTCCGTATCAGCTACCGACCTGCAATTAAAATTGTTTATTCACGAATGGTAATTTTAATGCAGTGTTCATGCAAATTTTGAAAAAATGTTGTACTGTCACTCATTTACGTGTCATGCTAGTGAGTGACGAATGAACCAAAGAGTTCAAACGTAGTGCTGATGTGATCAGTGAAAAATACAATAAGGATATGATTAGCAAATCAGGAAGGAGTCAGGTTACTCAACCTTATCGTAATGCGCTTTCAGAATAAACCCTGCCTCAATTAGGTCTTTTAAGGGTTGTATCGTGGTCGGGTTCACGTTCGTGAAACAAAGGATATTCGGCTCAAATTATGATTTGTACCCACCCCTTCTACGTGATGTTCTCCGATCCTAAAGTTCAGCTAACTTAGCTCGAGCGCTCGCCTCTTCGAGAGGTGTGTTGAACATTGGGAACAACTGGTTAAAGGATTCACAAGGTCTTCGGAGTGACAGTTACTCCTTTTTTCGTTTTCGGTGTCTGTATCTACACGACTTCGTCCTTGTTCGAGGATTTTTCTTTTTTATATCCTTTCTTTTTCATTCTTTTGATTCCCTAATTTTTGCCTGGACTGACTCCTTTTGTGTTCTTTTCGATTTTTTCTTTTGAAGTCCAGCGGGATGCCCTGATTTTTGCCTAAGTATTTGCTTTCTAGCTTTTCTTTTTTACTTAGCGGGCTTTCTTGTTTCTTTTTCTTTTTCTTGGAACAAGTCGTGTGACACTGGCTGTCTTGATTGCTCCGAAAGGATTATAACTGTATCACTCCTGATTGGTGAGGTTTAACCATTGTGGTTGACGAGGTACGACCTCTGGGGAATACGATGTGATTGGTCCTCGAAAGACAACACTCCTCTATAAGACTTGAACGCTCGATCAAGCTAACTGACAACTACCCTGCCCCGGGTTAAGATGTGAGGGTTAAAAAGTACGAAAGAAACTCCTACTTCTCAGCTCGAAGTGGTTAACAAGGGATTCTCTTCCTTATCTCTCTGGTGTTTAGGGGATTCGAAACAATGCCTTATACGTCATCGGCAAGGTTTTATCTGAAAGCAATACGATCATCGGCTATGAGTATTCAGTTTCATCATCCTCCCTCCAATCTTTGCTAATCATAGTGATAAAGTGGAGTGAATAAAATGCAAGTGTCAGTGCAATGCAGTAAATGAGTGATAACGACATAATTAATTCAGAAAGAATGCATAGTCACTTTATTAACATCACCATTCGAAACAAACAATGTTTAACAGCAAGTAGTAACTAACAGAAAAGAAACTACAAATGCAAATGATAAAGAGTCCTAGAACTGCTAATGCTGAGGATGTCTGCCTGTCTGGACCACTGGCTTCTGGAAATAACCCTCTGAATCTGCGAGCTTAGACAGCTGAAAGGTTGTCACGCACAACCAAAACTCCATCTGGAAAGGAAATGCACCCTTTATCGATCAACTGCTGCACTTTCGCCTGAAAAGCCTTGCAATCTTCAGTTGAATGCCCCGGAGATCCCCCATGGTAACCATACTGAGCATGAGGATTGTACCCTGGAGGGTAAGGCTCTGGCACGGCTTGAGAGCTTTCGGTTCCACCAAAGAATTCTGAATCAAATGTGGAAGAATCTGGCTATACGGCACAGGCACTGGATGGAAAGGAGCATTCCTTCGCTCCAAGTGGTTGCGAGGTCTCTTTCGATTTTGGTGCAGGTATTCTTTCCGCCCAGGAGCAAGAGGTCGTCGTTTCTGAATGGCAACGGTCCCTTGTTTAGGCGCTTGCGTCCTTGAACTTGATCCAGGTAGAAGTTGCGAGCGAGGCGATTCAGTCACCAAAAGTCGCGGGACATATTCAAGATCTTTCTCAGCTTTAGGCAAAGGAGTGGAATCATTCACCTCTTCTGCAGGGTACGAGATAAACTTTCCCGATGCTCTCATGCCGCCCAGCATAAACCTAATTGTCCTTGAGTCAATAAGGTCTTGAATCTTATTCTTGAAAGCCTTACATGTTTCAACATGGTGCCCCGGTGCTCCTGAGTGGAAATCACAATGTGTGCTGAGATCAACGTCTGGTGACACGTCATCCGGTGGATCCAAAGTCCGAAGCTTGAGAACATGGTTCTGAACCAACAGTGGCAACATCTGGGCATAACTCACAGGTATTGGGTCCACAGCTTTATCAAGTAGCTTCCTCTTTTTATTATGACCTTCGGGGTTATTCTGAGATGCCTGGCGCGGCTGCTGACGATACAGGCCTTGAGCTTCATGCTGTGTAGAGGATCCATGAGGTCCCACTTGGCTTCGGCACAGGTGGCACTGACGGCAATGGAGGAAGCACTTTGGTATTGACCACTCTCCTTTTTTAGCATACTTCTCACCACTCCCATGAGAAAGCTCAACTGATTCTGCAGCTGCTGATTCTCTTCTCTGAGTACTTGCTGGTCCAGGCGCACTGCCTGTATGTCATTCATGACCTGCCCCAACTGGCTCTGGATTTTCCCCAACTCAGCTTGTACCTGCTCCATTAGTCTGAGTTGCTCGATTCTGAGTCAAACCTGCAAACACAAGGATTAGAAGACAAGCCCCGGCTTCTGCCATGCAAGATGAATTATGCTAATGCATGGGTGTCTGTACGTTTAGGAGATCACCCCTAATTCTGGTGTCAACGTGCCAACATAGTGTCAATGCAGTGATAAGACTGGATCCACTCATGGAAGAAAATATCTCATATTGCTCGGGACGCCAGAATCAGGGTACGAAATGCGCCTGCAGCACAGACACATGCTAATGGAATGCAAAAATGAATATGCGAACTAATGCAAAATGCAGTCATGTAATAATATATCCAGGTAACTGTTGTTGTGGAGATTTTGTATCAACAATCACTGATGAGAAGAAAATCCGGTGTAAGACCACTGATCTGATCTGCTAAGAATAACCATCTGATAGGACGATATACATAGGATCAAAATTCTGCTCTGTCGAGAACAAATGTCTGATAACAAGGACCCCGGATGCATGATCAAGAGATATCTGCTGATGAAGTCTTCAGACCCCAAATCAAAAATCTGCCCTATCAAGAACAAACATACAGCTGCTGATGAGATCTTCAAACCCCACTCAAAATATGCTCTATCAAGAACAAACAACATCTGCTGATGAGATCTTCAGACCCCAGAAATATGCTCTATCAAGAACAAACCACTGATGACAATACTCTGATCAGAACCTGCTCTCTCAAGAACAGACATACACCTGATGATAAGATCCTCTGATCAACACCTTCTATATCAGGAACAGACATATCTGATGATAAGATCCTCTGATCAAAACCTGCTCTATCAAGAACAGACAAATCCGCATCTGAGAACCCTGGTACCAACATAACTGATTCACTGTCAAGAAAACCAGGTAGTCTGAAGGTCTAAGTTTCCTGCAATAAACCCAATCCGCTCACAGGTATGGAACTAAACTGACTCAAGGTACGACATCCTATGCGTTCATCAGCGTCACAGACTTTCAAAACTGACGATACGATTCCCAGAAGGAGTGGCATCATCAAGTCTTGAAGAGGCCTCACTTAGCTGAATCACAAATGATCGGTCCCCAGAGTCGACAATCCACCAAACCAACAACCGTCTCAACCCAAAGGGTTGAAAGTGAAGCCAACCGGATGAACCTCGTCTGAGCGTGGATTTCATGAGACACTAGTGCCTGCAAAGCAAGCACGCGCCCACTAATTTCCACTCTAAGTCTATGGTGCACTCAAGCCTGGGTCTGGCTTCTCACTCATCAGAACTCCATCCCACAACAGCACAAATAATCATATTATACTGAAAATAAAATGCGGGAAATAAAGTGCGAGAAGTAAAAATGCGATAAATAAACGCAACCCAACAAGTAAACATACAAGCGGTAGGATTGACTCTCGCAGGGGACGCTGGATCCCCAAACTGACTCGCTTTCGGGATGTTGGATCCCTAGGAAACTATCAAGTCCCCAGCAGAGTCGCCAGCTGTCGCTTGCGCGAAAATGAGGTGCCGGCACAACAGAAGAGTCGCCACCTTTCGTTATTTATCCCTCAGAGCGGGAAAGGAAACGATCGGAAAAACCTGACGAAAAAGGGTAAGACAAGGTCATCGCAACCATTGTCTGGGTTCCGGAGTCGGTTACGCAAGGGGAAGGTATTAGCACCCCTCACGTCCGTCGTACTCGACGGGATCCTCGCTTGTTTGTTTACTTGGACGGGTTGGTTTTATTCTATCTACCTATCAAGGCTGGCTGAAAAGAAAAGAAAATGACTCGGCAAAGCGTCGCACTTTATGCCTACGTATTCTCTTCAGAGAATGAGAAATCAGAGTCAACGTAGTTCGGCCTACGAAGGGTTATGGGGAAGGTAGCTCGCCAAGACTTCGCCATCTTGTGCCTACGTACTCTCAACAGGTATGAGAGATCAGAGCTCACGTAGTTCGGGAAACTACGGTTTATTTCCTGTTTTTACGAAAGAAGTGTTTTTTTATTGTGTTTGCGATTTCAACCGCACTAGAGACTATGACCTGAGAGTGAATGCGTCGCATGTCACCCAAAGGTACCATACTAAACATCCAGACTGTGGAAAGGAAACCCTCCCACAATCCTTTCTCAGATAGCTTAAGGCTCGTAACGTACGAAAGAAACCATTCATGATTACTGTGTCTTAAACTGTTTTGAGATGAGAAGAGAAAAGGCCCAACTAGGAGGGAGACTATCAAGTCCTACTGTTATCATGCCATGGATTCATCCTATGGTTGAGGTTTGAACAGGGAACTCCTAGATGTTATCATGCATAGGTTTCAACCTAAAAGTCTATCATCAAATCCTTATCCAAGGAAATGAGAGTCCTAAGGGATCATGTCAATGATACACCAAAACAGACAAAGCATCAGCTTAACAGTAAAATGCATGCAATGCGAGTGAGGGAGGAAATGTGTGTGGGGCTTCAGCCTCCACAAGCTCGTCTCAACCTCAAGCCAGTCATGAAATAACAGTAATCATACTGAAAATAAACAACATGCTATCAAGCAATAAACAGTAAACTGCAATCATACAGATAAAATGAAATAAAATGCCATCAGGCAAACAAACCACATGGGCAAGGGAGCTGGGCTCTACCGAATACCCACAAGCAAAGCACGCAATAACAATACAAGCAGAGGGAGCAACTCAACCTCTAATGCAATCATGCTCCTAGATTCTACTTATTCTAGATGAGCTTATTCTAATGCAACTGACAAATCAAACAAAACACACAATACAGAAAAGAAAAACAGAAGAAAGCTTCAGCTCCCCCAGCAGCAACTCAGTCTTCAGACTTCAATCCTCAACTGCTTTCTAGGTATCAACCCTACAACATGAGTTTAAACTCATCTTCTCCCTTAAGCTTCAGCTTCTTTGATCAGCTCCACCTTCAGGCTTCACCTACTCTTCAGGGATCTTCAAGTATCAACTTGATATTCATGCTCTTCAAGCTTCAGCTGGAATGGCAGTCTTCAAGGATTCATCCTCTTCAATAATCTTCAACGAAGTCTTCATCTTCATGCTCAGGCTCTGACAGCTCTCAAGACAAATCAAATCAGAGAAAAATCACTACTGGATAAGCTGGGGATAGTGAACTGCTTATTTGATCACCAAAGGTGACCTATAAGGGTTCAATATCAAATGAAGGGTTCCTTCAAAGTTCTACCTCCTGGGTTATAACACTAATCCCTCCAAAGGAGAGAGGTGTATACCCTGGAAGTACTTTGAATCACAGGGAGTAATGGATGTGAAGAATACTATCCATGTTTAAGAAAGAAATTATCTAGCATCTAAGCTCTTCCTAAACCTATCCCTAAAACAAAACAAAAAGAAGAAGAACAAGCTCCTCCAAGCCTCTTCCAATCTTCTAGTATGCTCCATCATGCTCCACAATGAGATGCCAAGCTCCTCAAACCAAAGGGAAACTCCAAAGCAAAGCAAACTAAACAAAACTTGCCCTGAAGGCCACACAAACAAACATTCAATTCAAAATCAACCAAAAATAGTATATTATTCTATTAATTCCTAATATAAATGCTAGGGGACCCTACATAACTACCCTTAAGTCCCATATATTCCCCATAGACTAAATTGCCCTATAAAACCTAAATCTAAAATGATTATTGACCTATGCTAAAGTTTTAATCAAATTCTATACTACCTAGAACTACCTAATTAAAACTACCCTAAAAATTATCACAAAATTATGAAATTAATTCAGGGGGACCCTAAACCATTCATCTAATTATCCTAAAAAAATTGAACTCAAAATCCTAAGGGAACTACCCTAATTAAATTCTACAATTAGCATACCAACTAAAAGAATTAAAAGACAATTAAAAGTAAAATGCACAAAAAATATAAAACTGAAATAAAATGGCTATTTTATAGTTTTATATTTTTCTAGACAGAAAATGAAAAATGGGAAAAAAAGTTTCATTAAAAAATAATGATTTTTCATTTTGTTATGAATTTTTAAAGTTTGATGAAATTTGGAGAAGAAAATAACATGAAAATTGATGAAGTGGGGTATGAAAAGCAGTAATATGCAGGCATTATCATGAACTGGGCCCATACTGGGGGTGCCAAGAGCAAGGTGCGCCCCAGCCCAGTTAAATCAGAAAAACGAATTGAAAAAATAAAAGAAAAAAAGAAACAGAACGGTGTAAAAAGCAGGTTTTTATAGTTAAAATGAGATGGGCCTTGGTATGGGGGGTGGGGAAAGTAACATTTGATGAAGCCCAACTAGTTCATTAGTCAAAACGCAGCGTTTTGACGCTGCAGCTTCCCTCCTTATTCGCTTTAAATCTGGTACGTTGGATTTCTTCCCCAGTCAACCGGTCTGCACACGGATCCAACGGTGGAAGAGTCTTCTTCTTCCTTTGGACATTAGGGTTTGCTGGTATTTCCATGAATGTGAAGCTCCCATGCATGAACTTCCATCGCCTCGTTCTCTCTCGTTTCTTGCTCAAATCCACTTTTGTAAAAAGAAAACTTGCTCTATTTCTTCCGTGAACACAACTATGTCCATAGTTCACCTTGAAACGGCCTAAGACGCAGAACCCGATAGCACCATCTCCACGAACACTCAACCTTCGACCTTCTCGTTTCCTTGTTTTCTTGATATCAAAACACTCTCCTCATTGCACTGAACACTCTAAGCTATAGCATGCATATTAACCCTCACTAACCTATTAGTTCTTGGTCACTAAAGTAAGCATATCAGATTTTCGACCTCCATAGAATGCACTCAAACCTTCCAGATTTGTTCTCCTATTGGTCTCTAATACAACTATGCTAACCAATCTATCTAACAATGCATAAATAAGTGTGTATGGAGGCTTTTGCAAACCTGGTGAGTAGTGATGGCAGAGGTAGTTTCTCTCCTCTTCAATGCCTGTGCTCTTCCAAGATCACTCTTTGTATGCTTGTAGGAGCTCTGTTTGCAAAAGATTGTGTGTATCCAGCTTGTACCACTGAATTCGAGCCAGTTTTGCTTCTTTCAATTTCACCACCACATCTTCAAACCTTCATCCATGGCTCCTCAAACCAGTATGCATTTGTTCATTATGATGAATGGAGTGGATTTGTGTAGAAGAAAGAAAAGAAAATGGAGAGGAATGTGAAGTTTGATCTTGAATTGCAAATGGAAGAAATTTGGTCAATTCTCTCTTTTTTGCACTAACCTTCACCAATTATCACCCACTATCGCCAACCTTTCACCAATGGGCTTTGTAATTAATATATAGAGGTGTTTAGAAAGATCTAGAACCTCTTAGAATCATCTAGAAAGGACTTGAAGTTTCTAGGATATGGTATTTGCATTTCACTTCCCACCACATGAGATATCATGACAAAAACCCCATAACTTGAGTAATTATCTTCATTTTCTCCTTAAGTGGTATTTTGGACAATACACAATGCTTAAACACCTTGTTTATTAAGCTTTTCTTTGATTTGGCTAGGTACCCCATTATGCAAGTAAGACTTTTACAAAGCAACTCCAAGATTTAAGCCTCAAATTAAAATTGTGGATGAACCATTGTTCTTAAAATGCCCTTGGGAGTCAAAATGACCTATCATATGCCATGGTTAGCGTTTATAGCTTGGATTTTAGGATTTTCCATTTCACTTGAATTAACTTATGTCCCATTTTTAGGCCATTTTTATCACTTTTTGCTATGAGTCTTTCCAACATCTCATGACCACCCTACTAGCCTTAAAACATCATTATAAGCAACTTTGATGTTGAAGGTTTTTCCATTGAAGCTTGGAAGTAGGAGATATGGCCATATGCTTGAAATGACCTATAACTTCAAAATGACCAAAATACCCTTGGCTTGTCAAAACCATAACTTGAGTTCTACAAATCCTATCAAGGACTTATAGTATTCACTAGAAAGCTAAGAAGATGCTCTTCAACATTCATGTTGACCAAGAGATCATAGGAATCATCCTACTAGGCAAAGGTTGTCTGCAAGTTGGGTGACTTTCAAGGACCCAGATTCACATACCTCAGATGACCTGTAATTTGTCAAAACCATAACTTGAGCTCTGCAAATCCTATCAAGGACTTCTACCACTAAAATATTAAAGCTAAGAACAATCTCTACAACATTCATGTTGTGGGGAAGATGAGATGACAATCACATCTTGAGCTAAAACTGCCTGGAAGATAGGGATCAAACTAGGGGATTTTACTCTATCAATCCTTAGAAAACCCTAGCCTAAAACTTCTCAAACTCCTCAATCATGATGAGTTGGTCTAGGAATCATCCTTATAGAATCTCAATGCTTCATTCCATGATCACATGGCCCTTGGATTAGGTCTCAACCTTCTCCAAATCTTCAGTTGACCTAGGGTTGACCCAGTCAAAAACCCTAATTCTACCATTCATGGCTGAATCTCCTGAATTCTTGCATAATGACCTCTCTGGGCTTCATGATGGCTTTCAAGGCATCTCATAGGCTTTCTCAAAGCTTCAAGTTCATTCTCAAAGTCTCATAATCATCTGAGGAGCTCCCACAACTCTCAAGTTATGAGACACACAACCTTGGTTTCAACCAATTCCTCTGAGGATCTCTTGAACTTTCTGATGAAAGGTATCAACCTTTAAACACTTGATGGGTAAATAAATGTTGGTCAAATTTTGGGGTGCAACAATGTTAATAAATTTTCATGTTAAGATATATTCATCCCATAGTAATGTAATGTTAATTTTCATCTAATGAAATGTTAAGCTAAAGGGTCAAAAATATACAAGTAGTTTAATACAAACCCAAAGTAATATCAACGAGAATAAATAATGAAAACACTAATAAAATCTACATCAGTGTACCACGTGCAATGTATGCTATTTGTGGTGCCAAAGAATGCATCTCACCATCTGTGTTTGCTAACCCCATGAGGTTATCTAAAAGAAGTGTGATCTTTTGCAAACCACATCTGGTCAT